>JASCZI010031416.1:0-16328 GCA_036250425.1 Stylosanthes scabra
AGGTCTGTTTAATATTGTGATATTATTTCCTTGCATTATTTCTTTGGACTAGTGCGGACTACCGCCAGGTCTGTTTAATATTGTTACTGTGGTTATTATTATTATTGTTATTATTATTATTATTATTATTATTGTTGTTGTTGTTGTTGTTGTTATTATTACTACTAATCTATCACTAATATTATTATTATTATTACTATTATCATTAATATTATAATGTGTAATATTATTATTACTATTATAATAGTTATATAAATATGATTATAATTGTTATAATAATTACTGTTATTATTATTATTACTATTACTATTGATGTTATTGTTATTGTTGCTATTATCACATATTTGTGATTGTTAATATTTTTCATGTGATGTTTAAAACCCGTAAGCTGAGGTGAGTGTGGGGAGGCTAGTGTGCCTAACATCCCTACTTAGCAAGCGGATAAGAAAATAAATTGGTTAAAACTTGACTACCAACTGATGAGAAGACAAGATGTCTTAATTGGTATGTCGTAATGTCTGCTTTGTTGTCATGATGTTATGAGATCCACCAAAGGTTGGGAATTCCTTAAAAGGCCTATGATGAGTGAGACAAGCAGATAAAGAAAAGTGAAAAGATAAATTAAAATATTTGCATTGCATACATCATTATTTTATATAATTGTGATAGTCACGATATTTTTCCGTGAAGAGCGGCTGAAACCACCAAATAAGATTTTTATTATCTACTGAGAATTTTAAATTCTCACTATATCTATGTATTTGTATGTGGTTTCAGATTCATCTCAGTAAGGATCAGTGGAAGGCAAGATAGTTTTATTTGTGTGTGATGACTCTACAGGATTATATATAAATAACCTGTAGATTATTTTTCTATTTTTTTGCTCAGTATATTGTATGGGCGACAGCCATATGTTTGTGATATTTGATTGTATTCGTACAAAAGTACAGTCAAATTTTCAGCCTATGTAATGAATTTTTAATTCAAAGAATGGGTGTTACATTTTTCCCTAAAAATTCGTCCGAACTCAGAGCGACGATCGCGACTCAGGGCAGAACGAACGAGCTCTCTCGCCCTTCGTTAATGGAGGAGTTCGTTTCAGTGTTGGAGAGAAAGAATGAGATAACAAAGGTGAAAGGTTGGTCCTTTTTTCAAAAGTGTTTTTTGTTTTTTGTTTATGTGGGGAATTAAGATTTTGGGATTGGCTTATCAATGAAACAACATCGTTTTAGGGTTTTGGCATGCTTGCCTCAAAACGACGTCGTATAACGATTGCCAATGTATTAGAAAACGCTATACGTCATCACGCCGTTGACGGAGATTGGGTCAGGGGCCAACGTGAGTTACGATTCAAAATTCCGGGGTGAAAATTGAGTAACTCTAAATTTCAGGGCCAATTTGAGTCACGATTCAAATTTCGGGAGCCAAATTGAATTTTAACTTGTACAACGTATTTTTACATGCAATTTATAGTAGGAAATGTTTTGCCTTACTTTAAATTAAATTGTTTCACCAATGTATATGTTAAAAATTGATGTTTAATAATTTATTCAATAAAACTATGATTGATAGTAAATTATAATTTTTTATTGTTCTAGAGAATGAGCCTAAAACTATATCTTTCTCCGTTTGCTTTTTGTGTCCTTTAGTTCATGCTATTTAATTAAGTTAGGATATTGCTTCATCAAGTACTCTTTTATTTAATAATTATATGGCTTGGAATTTGTTCCCCGTTGTATATCTGTTCCCAATAGATACTTTGGTGTCTGCTCCCATACTCTTTTTTTTTTTTTTTTTTCTCATATTACACCTTCTATAATTTTCAACAACATTATGCTCAAAGATCCATAGTTGTACTCATAATCCTTATATTTCGAGAAATGGATTTGATGGGAGGCTACATCAATAGTATGTATACGATATATTGGGAAAAAAAAGGATTTTCGAAATTCAACTGATTTTGTTTATGTGATTAAAGCTATATCACAAATTAATATCATAAAGCAACAAAGTCACCATATGTGAGTAAAACATTTATGTAAAACAAATTCATGTGCTTTATGTGTCTTTACAACCTCCCTTTAAACTCATTATTCTTCTATATGTTCTGTTGTTACATGTTTTACTTTTGTTTTGTCCTATACGTATGAAAACCTTTTTTTTTACTCTCCTAATTAAATTATTAAAAAAATTCACTTTGCATCACATGATTCTAAAAATTAAAAAATAATTTAACTATACAATGTATTTTTACACACATTTATGGTAAATTCTAAGGAAACTTTGTGCTATATTAAATTAAAAAATAATATAACTATACAATATGTTTTTGCAAGTAATTTATGTTGATAAATGTTATACCTTACTTTAAATTAAATTAATTCACCAATGTGTGTGTTAAAATTTTTTTGTTGATAGACACATAAAAAAATAATAATTTTTTCAATGATACTACGATTGACTTAATTATAAATTTTGGCTATTATGGAGAATGAGCCTTATGACTATATCCCTCTTCTTTCCCTATCTATTTTAATTTGAAAAATTTTAGAAATAAATTTCATATATTGTTGGTAAATTCTTTTAAAAATTTATGCTTTCAGTCTTTTTGGCAAAAACTCATAATATTATTATAATTTTAATTAATACTAATGTTTAATTTTTTATATTTCTGAATTTGAAAGGTTCATCAAAGTGTTGTTCTTTAGTTTTTCAATGTCCTTTATGTGTCTCTAGTTTTCCATTGGTAACCTCCCTTTAAATCTATTATCATTATGTATATTTTGTTGTTACATGTTTTATCATTTTTTTCTATCTGTATGATAATTTTTTTGTTTACTCTACTGATTAAGTTGAAAATAATTAAATTGTATAATGTATTTTTCCACATATTTATGAAATAATATAAGGAAACTATGTGCCATATTAACTTAAAAAAATCAATTGTACAATGTATTTTTGCACACACTTTATTTTGATAAATGTTTTCTCTCACTACAAGAAATATTGTCGTTACCGTTGGTTTTAGCGTCAGATTTTATCCTTGAAATCGACAGTAACAGGTATTACCGTTGGAATTAGCGTCGACATATATTCCGACGGTAACTACCTCGACGCTAATATGTTAGTGTCGGATTTAGTATCCGACAGTAATACTGTTGAATTTAGCGTTGGATTTTTCCGACGGTAAATCTGTAACCAAATTCGACGATGCATCAATTATTACCGTCAGATCCAGTCCCACTCTAAATCTGACGCAAATTTTAAAATTTTTTTTAAAAAGTTTCCTTAATTTTTACCGTCGAATCATATCCCAACTCTAAATCCGACGCTAATTGTTTTGTTTAAAAAAAATTAAATTCGTTTTAAATTTATTATCGTCGATAAAGTCCACGGTAAATCCGACGCTAATCTGAGAAAATTTTTAAAAATAATATTTAAAAAGTAAATTATACCAGAAATCAGCAGCATCAAAATACCTATAATATAGTCAACAAAATCAAATTCCAACAGGTACCAAAATTCACAAATTCAAATACAGTCTGAAAGAGTTCATGATAACACTAACAATACATAAAAGTCACACAAAATATGACAGAAAATATAATCTAAGGGTCCTAGTAGTCATCAGCGTCATCCTCCTCCTCCTCTTGACCTGCATCGCCATCATGATGAGCTGCTGGTGCTGTGACAGTAGTGGATCCAACTCCCGAGCCAGTTGCCCGCATACTTACATAATAGGCTGCCATCTCCTCTCTCATCTTCCGGTACTCCTCGCGCTCTCTCACCAGCTCCTCACGGGCCTGTTCAACAATCACATTCATCTTCAACTCGGCCTGTGTCAGCAACTGCTGGACTCACTCCTCATTCTCTTCATTCTGCTGGACTTTTTGATGTAGCTCCTGAGTGAGACCGTGGATTTGCGTGCGAAGCTCTTCCACAGTGTGTTGAGACAAGGGAGGCTCACTTGTTCCTCTGGAAGATCTAAGCAGAGGATCGATGCTTTGGGTCTGAGAAAAGTAGGAGCCTATACCATATATGTGGTTCTTCCTTGGCTCCCTGACCACTTCGCGCCAAACCTCATTGGGATCCACAATGATAGGACTGTTCAAGTCATTTCCCTCATGAGCACTCTGTTGTGTTGCTTGCATGCGAGTGTCAAGCTCTGTGGTATACACATCCTGCACCACACAGAGAAAGATGTAATCAATAATACATTTGAATTATAAAAGTAAAGTTAATAAAGCTATAACGTACATTCAATCACTCGGACCGCTCATCCACCCACTCTTCCTTGTTCCTCTTTCTTCTATGGGTTTGCTTGAAGACATCAGCAATAGTCGACTCTCGATTTAGCTCCTTTGCCTACATTTTATTTCATCAAACAGAATAAAATTAGTTGAATTATCAAGTCTAAGTGTTCAAATGCGGAAATAAAGTCAATTTAAAACACATTACCATCCGTTCTTGTGTGGATGGGATCGTCGCGGAACCACCGCGGTGTAACAAACCCCCTTTCGCAGATGCCCGATTAACCTTGTTTGTTGCACTGCGGTGCTGGAATCCCTCATCCGTTGCGAATTTGTGTCGCACTTCTCGCTTGAAAGCGGGGGTCATCCACCCAGTGCTCTCCTCATTCCCCAATCTGACCTTTCTCAACATCTGCTGAAGGATCCAACCCATGCGATAGTCAAATGTCTTCCTAATGACAATGGGATTTGCACCTTCCTCAAAATAGAAGCTCTTCTGCATATTAACCCCTTTATTAGTACCACTTTGAAAGCATAAACCATATATAGTAACTTAATTGAGATGTTAATTACGTAACTTACCATCCATTTATTAAACCACTGATCCTTGACCTCAATCAGAACATTACTGTAACTCAACCATGGAGTGTCATACATCAACTTGATGACATTAGACATCTCCTGAGTGGATGCATTAGAAGGGAGAAACCTAGAAGATTCAATGGAATTTTAGTGAGTTGAATTTGTAAAATTTAAGAGATTATGTATATATGAAAAAGTAATAAGTAGAATTGATAATATAAAAACGTACCAATTTTTACCGTCCAATCTCAAACGAATTCTCCCCTCAGCATCCGTTACTATCCTAGAGGCTTCCGACGTGTCTGGGGCTGACGTCGTATCATCGTGTGTATGCTCTGTAGATGTCGGTGGGGGTGCGGGAGATGATGCAAGAGCAGATATGGGGGGAGGTGGGGCTGTCTCTGATCTCGAAGCGGGGTCATTGGTAGGAGTAGTGCTAACTATGATCCTTCCCCCTCCCCGACCACGACGACCTCCCCGACCACGAAGATTTGAATAACAACAAAAAAAAATTCTTAAGATAAATTAAAAAAAAAAACTTGAAGATTTTCAAGTGTGTTAGCACAAGGCTAATCAATAGAAACCCAGTAATTCAAGCGATAAGCAAGGCAGTTGCGGGTTATGTGTTAGGAGTAGGAGTCGATATTACCCGGAAGCCATTAAAGAGAAGCAAGGCAGCGATGTAGGGCAAGGCTCTCACTGCACCGACAAATAGCGTGGTTCACAAAAAATTTACACTCAAAGCTAAAAAATTACACCGCAATTCAACAACAAATTTGATGACAAATTATTAATCAAATTCATGAAATTACTAATCAAATTAAACAGCAAAACCATCACAAGGACCAAACAGATTTTTCTACCAACAAAAAATTGAAGGACCATTAGTACAATTAAGAATATTTAGTCAAAATTCCAAATCTTCAATACATAACATAGTCTGAAGCAAAGAAACAGAAACTTCAAGTCTTCAACATGGTCAAAAATTTTACTCTTCCAAATCTTCAATGTATAACATAGTTTAAACACAAGAGTCAAGACATTAACATGAAATTTCTCATAATCTTTTCAAACCAAATTATAGATTCCTTAATTTAAAACCTTGAAAACAAGTTGACAAATGACAATGGAAAAACTCCTTCCTCCTAGTCTTCCCAAATCTTCCCAAATCTGCCCAGACTTTTCCCAAATGCCATTTTAGTCGTAAAAAAAAACTTTCATGGAGATTAGTAATTAGCACAGCCCTCTAATCAAATCCTCTAAGCTTAAGACAACATCAGAAGTCAGAACACAAAATCCCCAGTCTTAAACTCACAATGACACAAATTAGCAATAGAAACCCAGTAATTCCAGTTAGTTAAGAATGAAAGTGGAACAAGTCACAACAAAACAGAATTTGCACAAATAAAAACTCACTTTTTACATGAAAAAAATAGCATCAATAACACACAAAATCATATGAACAATAAAATAAGTAGTGATGAATACCCTAAGCCCTATTCTTACCTCCGAGAATGACGACAACACGGTCACTACGTGGGTGTGGCGAGGACGGCGACAGGGAACACGACTCGGGAGGCTACGTCGAGCATGCAGGGACGGCGGTTAGGGGGCGACGGCCGAGCAACGACTGCAACTCACGAGGATGCTGCGGAGAGCGACAGCGACAGCAACTCACGAGGTGGCTTTGACTGCGATGGCGTGGAGGTGGTGAAGAGGTGGTCACGGTGTGTGGGATAGGGAGAGAGTAGGGGGCGACGACCGAGCCGCGACTGCAAGAGGGAATGGAGACCTACAACGATAGAAACTCGTGAGGTGGCGTTGATGGCAACGGCGTGGAGGTGGTGAAGAGGTGGCGTTGACGGCGACGGTATGGATGATAGGGATAGAGTAGGGTTTGCCATTTTTGTGATAATGCAAATGAAGGGGGAGGCTCGTGCAATTTGGGATTTAGGTTAGCATTACCGCCGGATTTAGAGTGGGCAACAATCCGACGGTAACAACAGCAGCTAAATGAAACGTTGCGTTTCAATCACGTCTCATTAGCGTCGGATTTTCATTGGGACAATCCGACGGTAATGACCTCTTCATTAAAAAAAATTATTCCCTTGTTACCGTCAGATTATCCGACGATAATATCCTAATGATATTATCTAACACTAATTTCGACGCTACAATTCCCGCCAATTTTTTAAATCCCGCCAAAGACTTTACCATCGGATTTTCGACTCCGACAGTAATATTCTAACATAATCATATTTTTGTCCTTACCATCGGATTGTCCCACTCAAAATTCGACGGTAATACCATTGGATAGTATCCCACGCAAAATGCGATGGTAACAACAGCATTTATTATAGTGTCTTACTTTAAATAAAATTGATTCACCAATGTGTATGTTAAAAATTTGATGGTTAATAAACACAAAAAAAAAAATTGATGGCTAATTATTATTTCAATGAAACCTTGATCAATAGTCCAATTTTAAATATTGGTTGTTCTGGAGAATTTCATAAATAATTTTCATATACTTTTCGTAAATTCTTTTAAAAAATTATGCTTTCGACCATTTTTGAAAAACTCATATAATTAATATTTTAAATAATACTGAATTTCCATTTTTTATATTACTAAATTTGAAAAGTTCATCAATGTGTTGTCCTTTAATTTTTCCTTATTCTTTATGTGTTTCTAGTTTTTCATTGGCAACCTTACGTCGAACTCACTATCCTTCTATATTAATTATTGTATGTTTCTCTCTGTTTCGGCGTGTAGCAGAGCACTAAGCCCCACATATAAAGTAAGAACTTTGGTAACATTTTGTTTGCTTATGTTTGTCTTTTTGTATGATTCTCTCAATGAATTATGTATCAAAAAGATACTCACAATTATTTGCTTATTAATTATAGTTCATAAAGTCATGCCTTCAAAAAAGGATGCACAATTTTATTAATTTCCGTCCAAAGGCTAATATGTGGTTGTCTATCCATCAATAACTTCTTGGTTGTGATTATTATTATACCCTTAATGTATTATTACTTTAGAATACAGTTCCTTTACGCCCTTAGTCTAATACAAACTGTATTATGTCTTGGCATATTATGACGTGATTGGTGGATAGAATAGAAGTACCATATACAATTTGCATTATGTCTTGCATAATTATCTCTCGCTATATATGTGAACCGCTTTTGCATCAATTGAGTATGAAGATCTTGTCATATAATTTTAATATATACATTGTATTAGTGTTTTCTTGATATTAAATTCAACTCTTATGTCTCACCCCGAGATTCCAGACATCCTGATATCACTTATACGTATCAGATAATTTGCATAATAAAATGAACTTCATTCATTAAAAAAATCAAATAAAAAATTGAGCTAAAAAATTTATAAAATAATTTCCATATTTGATTATAATTCCAGCCTTTAAGTTCTTGATATGTATGTATAGGAAAATTCTAAGATGAGGATAAGTTCCTGTCTTTTCATGAGGATATTGATGTGGCCGTGCCTAGAGTTGAAACGTGGAAGCTAGGTCTCCTCACATTTGACGGAATTTTAGCGTTGGAATGGTGTAAATTTTTTTTGGGCATTAGAATGACAAGGATACAAGATCCAATAACCAATTTGACCCAAGGGCAGTACATCTATCCTCTCTCTACCCAAATGCCTAAATGTCCCACATTGAATCCTAAATCCCCCCTTCCAACATCATCTCACATAACTAGTACGTTCCTGCTTCTTCTACAATGCAAGCTCCTTTAAATTGATGTCTTGGAGTAATTGACAACACAAACAACACCAAATCCATAAGCTTGCGGTCTTTGTATGCCAACCCTGTATGTTGCTGCATTTGGTTACTGCATCCCAAGGCCAGCTACAAGGAACTTGTACAGGTCTTGGAGCTTATTCTAACAAGATTTGCTTGAAGGTGAGTGGTGGATTGACAACTAGCTTGGGTTTGTGTTTTTTGTGCAGTGGTGGGTTGAAAGATGTTCAGAAGTAGCATGTTTGTTTTAGGGTTCTTGGTGATTGAAGATGGAAAGGTTTTTTTCATTATTATTTTTTTTGTGTTTAATATTGAAGTGTTGTTAAGATCACTAGAAGGCCAAGACCAAGCCAACATGACCTCCCCTCACTTAACATGTTCATCCCAATTGAAGGATAACGGGGCAGTGATTGGAGGACATGTAGATGCTAGCAAACATATCGACGGTGACTAAGATGGCGTCAAACGAAGAGAAAGTGAAACCCCGGAAATAATGAGAGGTGGGATTTTAGTGAGCGGCGAACGACGAGAAAGGGATATCTAGTGTCGGTGAGAGACGATGCTTAAAAGAGAGGAGCGACGGTGGCTATAGTGGCAGGGTGACAGGGCACGGAGGATGAAGATGAGTGGGGTGAGATAGGTGTGACAGTGTAGGGCCGATGAATATGGTTTGGGTTGAGTTAATGGGTTAGGTTAGGAATGAGTTGAGGTGGGGTTGGGTTGGGGTTAATTTGCAACTTTCAAAAATTATAACAAAACCTAACCATGGTTAAAATCTAGACTTAAGTTAGAATTACACAAATGCAATCAACCAATAAGAAGTTTGCATTTTAGAGAGAAAAACTTGTCAGGCCTAGTAATTATTCCGTCCAACACACTTCACTAGTGGAATTGTTACACACATTGCATTCTTTACGGAAGGCTCACCTCATGTCCTAGTGGCAATCCAAGTGTTACACGTTTATTGGAGCTAATGAGTATCCTCGTTAGAAGACATTTTCATTGTCCTCACAGTAGTAGACCTTTCCATATGTATATGTATAAACATCACATAACTTCTTAGTTAATCTAAGCATTCACAATATTGCAAATACATTAATATTTAAAAAATGCATATATCTATTCATATATGTATTTGTAAATTGAAATATATTATGCATTGCATTTATATCTCCCATTTATTATGCATTGCATTTATATAACTCATGAGAGGGCATTGATAGAATTATACGATTGCTAATATTTAATATCCCAAATATAATATAATGGTAATTATCTTTTACGACATACCGAAAATATACTTAAATGATATAATAATTCATTCTCCAAGATACTAACAACCCTCTTAGACCATAAGATACCTAGCAGGATTAACACAGGTCAAAAACTGAATGAAACGATCCAAAAAGTTTTAAACAACCATCAATACATAATACCCAGAGCTATCCCAATAGTCTTGAACACAAACAACACATAATAGTGTGAAAATTTCACCTTTAAAGAAACGAAAGCATTAGTGAAGTAATACAAAAAACTAAGTAAACACATTCAGTAGTTGTTAATTTATTTATTAGCATAAACTCTGTGAGATTTTAGCCTTTTGCCACCCCTTCTGCTGAACCTATTGGTGGAAAGCTATGTCTCAGCTTCATTCGTCCCAGCAAATTTTATCTTTTCTACTTTGGAAGAGTACTTGCTTGGTGTTTTGCACTTCTTGCTTGAAACACACTCTTTAACATGATCCTGTTTGAAATTATGAACCACACGAGTTAGAAAATTTTTTAAAAATTAACAAAACAACATAAAATGTATAAGCTCGGGTCTGTCTAACCGTATATACTGACCAGAGTAAGCTGAGTATCAATATCACTCTTAATATCAATCGCCTTCCCCGACACCTCAACGGAGTTGTTAGTCCCAAACTCCTTCACACATTCAAATGATAATCAAGGTGGGATGATAATCGAATAAAGTCTAATTAAAAAGTCATTATATTCACATATACTATGTTACTTATTTACATACATTTGTGTTAAATGAAACTATTGAAATTTGAAATAGCTCTGCCTTCTATGTACTTCTCAACCATTTTCTCATCATCACAGACCATTATCATAGTATATGTTATTGGTACCATTTAAATTACTAGATTTGATCTTGATTTTACCCATCACAAATGTATCCATCATGTGGTCTAGGATTGATGGGTAATCATCATCCGCTACTTTTTGTGTACATTCAAGAAAAATTTCAGAAACCTTTTAATACAATGGTTGATTCAAAGTTATATTATGAATACAATTTAGCACTAAAGTAGAGTTTGATTTAGGATTTCACTCACCGAGTCATCCACAAATTCTTTGGCTTCCTTTCCACAGAGTTAAATGCCTTCCATGTCCCACAATAGCAAGCATATGCTTCCAGTTCCATCAAAGAGCATTATCTCAAGCTTGAACCTAGAAAATCCAAGTTTCTTGTTGTGAGTTTTTTTTAATATATTATCTTTCCTTGTTGGGAATGCAGTTGGGTTACATTTCCTCACCTTGTTGGATCATCTGAAGCGTGTCCACAGTTGCGACAATCATATATATTTTCAACTTTAGTCTCAACTTATTTGTGGCATTTCAGACATGCCTTGTAACACCAATCACTCTTCCTAGCATTTATGGATATAATACTACCTGTTATCCATACATCACCCTCCTTAACCACATTCAAAGCCTCATCCACTATTTTCACAACCACAGACCCCTGTTTCAGTTCATCAGTGGCAATCCGATGGCCTTGACACGAAACCTGGCTAATCCTAGGAGAACTTGATGTACCAATTGTCAACAAGCTGTAGTCACATTGGAATGAAAATATTATTAGTTTTGACCCTACTTTTGAAGTAAAAGAAAACAGAGGAACCAAGTCGTATTATTTAAACACTAACCTTTTTTGAATTCCTCAACATCGTTACATTCTGGATGAGTGTGCACTTTGGACTACTTAAAGTTGTTGTGCACTATTGTTTTACCCTTCCATCCGTTACCCTTGAAATACCGAAGCACAACAATTAGTGGTTCAACTCTTGCTTCAATGAGATAAGGGAGTACGTCATCCACCGTGTTCCCGAATAATACGTAGTTAATCCTATTTTTGTTGATTTGGAACTAGAAAGATGGAGAAAGAAGTTACTCAAAGAAGGTTGGTATCAAGTATAGGCAACAAATAATTAGGGATGGCAACGGGTCCCCATAGGTGTGGGGACATGCCCCCTGCCCCGCGACTCCAAATCTGCCCCTCGCCCCCGCCCCGTACCCGTGACGGGTATGGGGTACCCGTTCCCCACTGGGTATTCGGGTATTCATGGGTATCCGCGGGTTCTAAAATATATATTAAAAAAACAAAAAGTATATTAAAAACATAATATTGATAGACTGTTATTTCCAGTTAGACACATCAAATAAACACCACCATCCTTATTATGTAACTTTGTAACTTTCACATTCAAATGCCAGTTATAAAATTAAGCACTCTCAACAACCACTAATACAAAAAAAACTTTAAAATACATACATTAACTTCCTCCTCTTCTTCCTATGCTTCACAGTTGAAGTGCGCATAATAGATCCCAGCACTGTGCATTTATCAGGAGCAGCAACAATTATATTAAAAAAAATTATAATAATCAAACAATTATTCACAAAATTAGAAACAAAAATGAATAAACAATCGGTACCAATTTTACAACAAATGAAAACACAAAATTTCAAATATCATTTCAATTTCAAATAGAAACCAAGCATCAATGGAGAAGGTGGAGGCAAGTGGAGTGATACTTGATGGATGAGTAGCAAACGGCAACGCCAGCAGCAGGTGCGACAACGACGGCGGGAGATGGAGCAAATTAGGCGGATAGAGGAGACTTCATACGGAGACGAGAGAAGGTGCAGCGGTGCTCGGAGATGCAGATCCGAAAAGGCAGAACAACAATGACAAACTAGAAGCAGAATCGGCGACGAGGCTGTGAGGAAAGTGAGGTAGCGACTATGGGCAACTGGAGAATGGAGAGGGAAGGAGCGCCTGTGAGGGTTGAGATCTATAAGATTGAGGAAGAGTGAGTGATTATGAGGAAGAAGAAGAAATGAGTAAGTGGAGTTGAGAGAAGGAAGAGGAACTCTTTGGTCTTGGAGGCGTAGAATGAGATGAAAGAAAATTAGGGTTTCACAACTAATAATAATAATATGTATATATATAGAGAGGATATTTAGTAATTTAATGATATTGGGTATTAAGCAGGTACCCGAGGCGGGTACCTTTACCCTTGCTCCGTTTAATAAATGGGTATCCGTCCCTCGAGGCTACAAAGTGTCCCCCATATATTGTTCCCCTGTGGATGAATGTTCGCGGGTACCCGCTCCGCCGGGGGAAATTGCCATCCCTAAAAATAATCGTCACATTATAATATACGGATATAACTCATACTTTAAATCTTCAAGAATAATTCTCATCCTCTTGGTCTCCTTTCCGTTGATAGTCACCAAGTCCCTCGGCTATTCCTTACTAATGACCTCCCCAACGACATCTGGGTCAATGAAGGTGGTTGAAACGCGTTTTAAACACAACTTTTTTAATTTCCTGAAATTATATTTATACACTTTTCGAAAAGTTCAGTACCATCAATTCTCTCAGCATTTAGCAGTTCTCCCATGCTCTTGAAGCGAAATGCTTCCCGCGAGAAAGTACAATTTTTTACGCGCTCAAATCAGTTTTACGATGCATTTTCTTTCGTAACAAAATGAAAATAAAAAAATAAAGAGGAAGGGGAAAATATTATGAAATAGATCAGTGAAACTAAAGGAGTTACCTTAATTTCTTGGAAAACCATGTTAATAAACCAATCATTTCCTCGTTATTCTTGCTTGGAGTCTCTCGTACCCAAACAACATAAACTTTGAACTGCCATGTCAGTTTTCTTGTATTTACTTCGCTAACCAAATCATATCCTTTCTCCATTTTTTTTAAATATTCAGGGAGTGTGCTAATATGGTAGCATAAGAAGAAGTAATTCTGAGAAGATATAGGAGACCTAAAGGCATGGTATAAATATATAACAAAGGCGACCTTTTTAATTGTTTTATTGATTTTTGATCTGGCAGCAGTCCAATTTAAGATTAATGGCACTTGTCATTCTCAATAGTGTCATTATTCGATGTTAAATTATCTTTTATGGGATATGTATTATATTTTAATAGATGAAATAACACTATGAGTTGCATTCATTTGTGTCACACACTCACGCTTAGTATATAGAGCCATTTGTGGTGTGTGTGTGTGCCTTCTGTGGTGACAAGTGAATCTTGGACATGTTGACCGGTCAGTAGATAAAGTGGGCCACTAGGCTTAGTGCAATAAAATTCTTAATGACAAGCTTCTCCCCTAATGTGGTAAGCTTTCACCCGCAGGCCGCATCGTCCCTTTCCACCTCCCACCACCACAACACGTCATCCTAACGTGACCACAACCTCCACCTGCTCCTCTACCTCTTGCTCCCCAGCTCTTATCACTATACAAAGTTTCTTATTTAGCAGCCACTCTATTCTTACTCCTACCCTTTTCATCACTACTGTCCACTCACATGACGGCCAATACAACCACCTCCCACCATCACAACACACCACCATTACGTGGCCACACCCAATTCCTGCTCTTCCCCCTCTTGCTCCCCATATCGTTGCACTATATGCAACTGGGTACCTCAATGGCCACTACTTTCTTACTCCTTCCCTTTTAATCAATAACCTCCACCATACGACTGCCAATACATCCTTATTATTTGTCCTCATAAGTTGCCAGCCAGTGTTCTCCAAGGATAATCATTTCTGTCTTTTACCCTTCATTACCCCTCATTACCAGAAATACCTATGTGGTAAATACCATGACAATTATCACGCATGCAAACTAGTTAGGATCAATACCGTCAACTAATTCACAACCACGTGGCATCCATCCATTGGCTACTCAATTCATAGTCATTCATAACCACCAATGGCGTAGCCATCTTAGAAACAGCCATATATATATATATATATATATATATATATAGAGTAGAGAGACACACATAATTCCTTCCTTTTTAGTCTTGTCATTTTCTTGTCCCTTGTAATTATTATCTTATAGCACTTTTCTTAAACCCACTAAATTAAAACTAAATCTAAATTGGCAACTACAATTTTTTTCTTTTATCCTTCACATCCCTTCACTATTTCTACTATATGGACCATGCTCACAAATAACTGCACGAGCAACAACTGCCTCCGATAAAGATAGAGTACTTAATGAACCCATATTTCATGATAAAATATGTGTTATATTTGATGGGTTTATCAATATAAAACCACATAATTGCTTGTGAATAACCATGATTGTGAACCTTTGCCATAATCGTTCCAAGATTGATAAACATGCTAATTTAGCCTTAGAAATGAATGAAATTAGTATAATCTCATCCCTCTTGGTACCTTGATATGTTTGCTAGTGCATTTCAGAATTTTAGGGATTGAGAAATGATTTGGAAAGGCTAAAGAGAGCATTAGAAGCAAAGGATTCATGAAGAAAAACCAAGAAGGAAGGATTGTTGCTAGTGGAGTTGCTAGCAGGTTGCACTAGCACCAGCAAAGCTGCCCACGCAGCTTTAAAGCTGCGCAAGCAACTCACTAGCAACACAGGAGCTGCCCACGCAACACCCAGAGGCTGCGTACGCAGCTTCCTTGCGCCAACAGAGCTGCTTGCGCAACAAATAATGGTGCACACACACCTCGCAGCAGAAAATCACCCAATTTGAAGGCTAGAAGTGGAATTTCAAGTCTTTGGACCTAGGCCAAGGCCCTTTGAAGCCCAAATTCATTCTATTTAAAGGAAGAGTGGCTGAAGCACAAGGGAGGCTAGACACTACACACTACCATTAGGTTAATTTCCATAGTTTAGATAGTTTAGGAGGAATTTGTGAGAGTTTCCCATCTCTCTCATTTTCTCTCATCTAGTTCATAGTGTTCTTCATTTTCTCTTCCAATTTCCAGCCCTCACTTGCCAAACTCTTTCATTTAATTCATGTTTGAATGCTTGTTTAATGCTTCTCTTGTTTAATTAATGCAATCTATGCTTGTTTCTTTCATCTCTTTCTCTATTTCTCATCTCTAACTTTTATGTTCTTGTATTCTTATTTTCTTGTTGCTGAAATTTTATTTTCTCTTATGATATATTGCTATTTTCTTGTTCCTTTAGTGTTAATTGTTGATTCTCTTACTCATTTACTTCATTGATCATCTTGATTTACTTTTTATCTTGCTATTTACCATGTTTACTCATTATGCCCACCAAGTGTTTGATATTTTGTTTCTTATAATTATGGAGTAGTGTTCTTGTGTCTTGATCATGGGTTGAAGTGTGGATGATCTTAGCCACTAATCCCTAAGGATAAGGATGGGTTAAGACCTGGAATTAAAACTGTTCTGATGACGCTATGCCAATGGCAATAACAGGAGAACCTTAAATGAGACAGACTCAATTAGGTGTAAAAATCACCATGGTGAGTTCTTCCCAGTAACGCGGGATTTACTCGAGTTCTGTGGAGACCTTGGTTCTACGTTATTGTGTACGCATAGGACGTTCAGAACGGGGTTAGTTCCCCCCATTCGACCGTTTGACAGAATGGGTTTTGTGCCTTACGTGACAAC
>JASCZI010031418.1:2813-17347 GCA_036250425.1 Stylosanthes scabra
AAAGATGAGCCGGAAAAGAAGATGATATTGCAATGTTCAAGCTTTGATAAGCTTTTTGGAAAATTGAAGATTTTCAAGAAAATCCTTCACCATCGCAAAAGTATTGACGCTCACTTAGTGAAGGATAACTCAAAATGGAAGTAATGAAGCCACCATTCAACAATGTCCAACTTAAGGACACTAAACAAAAGTGCTAGGTGGGAGACAACCCACCATGGTAACACCTTCCAATCTTGTTTTCTTTTGTTTTGTACATCGTTGTTTGTGAAAGATTGGTTTTCTAAAGAAATAAGAGAGTTAGGAACAAGATTTTGCATGTTTGATGCATGAGATTTGAAAACATTTGATGAAAATTTGATCTTGTTCCTCTCAAGTTGCTTGTGCAACCTTCAACGTTGCAAAGTGCACCACTGGTGAGTTCTTCCTGATGACGCGGGATTTACTTGAGTTCTGTTGAGACCTTGGTTCTACGTTATTGTGTATGCATAGGACTTTTGGAACGGGGTTAATTCCACCCATTCGACCGTTTGATAGAGTAGGCTTTTGTGCCTTACGTGACAACCATTCGGAATTGGGATTAGTGGTGATCATAGGGACACATTATACTTCAACCCAAGACCAAGCACCCTTATCATCATCAGATCTATCTTTGTTTCATTTTTTGCTTTTGTTTCTGATACTCAACCATTGCAACCCCGATATTTTCACAACCATTCGCGAGCCACAATATTTCAATTCCTAGGGAGAACGACCCGAGTTCAATACTCGGTATTTTTAATTGGTTGCAAGCTCTGTGACACTTTCTTGTTGACGAACCCTGATATCAATCTCACAATTGGTTTGGATTCCTCTATAACGATACTCTCTGTTTTTAAAATTAAGGAATTCCAAACCGGTCGTGAGAGCGGCCACGGGGTGTCTGTCTGTTAATTACTTGACAAGTGGCATTATATGAAAAAAAAGTAATAGTAGGTTAATTATGACAAGTGTCTAACTTTAATGGTTGATAAGTGTCCAATTCAATTAATAGACATAAATACCCATAAAAAGTAATATGAAAATTTAAAAAGAATAGTTAAAAATGTCACTATACTTTATCACCCACTATATAAAAAGAGAATAGTGGTAGATTAATTACTTGACAAGTGTCACTAAATGAAAAGAAAGTAGTAGTATGTTAATTATTTGACAAGTGTCTAACTTTAATGGTTGACAAGTGTTTAATTTAATTAATAGATATAAATATAAATACACATAAAAAGTAACTAGTAATAATCTTTTGAAAAGAAAATTGTCATACATAAATTAGATATTTTGGTAATTTTTAAATATAAATTAAGCTTAATAATAATTTGAAAAAACATTTTTTTAACCTTCCAAGATATAATAGAACAACTTTGTTTGTACAAATTTTTTCTAACTGCTATTGTATTATTTTAATAAATTGTTCATAGATTTTTTTTTGGTGACCAATACAAAAAAGAGAAAGCTAGTGCTTTGGAAGCACAATAAGACTCAGAAATTAAGTCCTGCATTGGCTCTAAGAGTTCAAACATACTCCAAATTCATTCTAGTAGCTCGCTTGGCCAGCCCATCAGCTATTGTACGTTGAATAAGATTAGCTTCAGCAGTCCAATTTCGAAGGATAAATTGTCCATAGATAGAATATTAGTGTGATTTTTTTTTGTGAAATAATATTATTCTGGTTTTTGTATATAAATTCTAAAATAACAACGAAATTAATTAAATTTATCATTTAATGTTATTTTTTGTGACATTTCATTTAAGGTTATAACTTCACGTACTCAAAATTCAAATCATCTAGGTAAAATTTAAGAAATATTTATTAGAATACTAAATTGTATTTTAATGGTAATTAAATAAAGAAATTATTCTTTTAACATAATAAATTCTAATTAATCATTTGTCTTAGTGTGACTAATATTTTATCATATTTAATCTGTTACTACTTTATTTTAATTGATTGTAAATATATATTAAGTATTTCTAGTCACACCAATCAATATTTTTAACCCGATTTACATTATTGATGATTGTTTTTTTTTTTTAAAATTTAAGTGGATTTTTTATATTATTTAAGATAAGTTCATGCATTTGGGTAAGTAAATACCGTAAAACTTTAATAATATTATAATTTGTAATAATTGAATGATTTAACATACCATACATTTATATCAAGTTATAGCACATGATATGCATATATACACCTACTTCTAAACACACATTAACTAGTTTAATCTCCTGCATCTTAGAATCACATGCATGTCCATACACCTAATGCATTATGACTTTTAACATTTTTCACTGTATTAAGAACCCTCATGTACTTGATTCTTGTAAAATTGATTCATTATCGCAATAGTCTTATTTATATCAATCAATAAAGTTTCTCCTTAAATGGTGAAACACAACATTTAATTCATTAAATAGGTGAGCAAAGGTTTTATTTTATTCTATTTGTTAAAAATATTAACTCCCAAATCAATTTAATAAAGACATAATTATTCATATTTAATCAAATAAAAAACCTCTAGGTTCATGATAAACATACATAGGATAATATACTAAACTTTATAGAAATAAAATTCTATAAAAATGTGCCTATTTAAAGGGGTATAATAATAAAAAATGTTACATGATCATTAATATGGTACCCTCTTTTTTTGAGAGGGTAAATTACCCTCTCTAGTATATTAGTTCATAATTAATTTAATAAATAACTTTTTTTACGGTCAAAATATATACCACTATTTATCTACCTTCTATTCTTTATTGAATTTGATTTAGAATGACCACATAGAATGAAAAAAACGATATATTATATTACTGGTTTTTTTGCATGACAGAAAAAAACGAAAAAAGAAAATATTATATTATGTGCTCATCTTTTAGGAAAAAACACAAAATATCATAGAAAACCTTTATTTCAATAAGATTATATATTAAACACTAAAAAAAATTATTTATTAAGTTAATTGTAAATCAATAGACTAGAGAGGGTAACTTAACGTAGCATCCACCAATTTTAATATATTTTGGCCATATTTTTAACTATCAACTCTTAACACCCTTAGATTATAGTTTAACATCATATAATAATACTTTAAAATAATGTTAAATTATAAAGCACATTTTTTAAATATATTATTTTAAATTATTCATTTTTATATTAAATTATAATTTTATTTTTTTAAATATATTTTTTTAAAACAAAAAGCACATGTTTTTATATTTTTTCTAGTATATTTTTTATATAGTATTTTTTTTTAGTATTTTTTTAGTACTTTTGTAGTACGCTATAATTTTTTATTAGCATTATTGTTCATGATTAAAATCACTTTAAGATAGATAATTATGAAAAATTACATTATATTATATTAAATTATGTTCCAAGAATACTTATGTTTTATATTTTCTAATATGTTTTTTTATAATATTTTTTTATCAGAAAGAAGAATAAATATAGAAATTATACAATTATGTATTAACTTACCCACTAAAATTTTAAATAAATGTTCACCGAATAACATAATAGCATGAGGGCTGCAATGTCCATCATAAATTCCCATTTAGAGTGGAATATGAAAATTCACGGCGGCCATTTTCTAATGAATCATTCTTCCCATTTCTCACCAATGGCTCTTGTTAAATGAATTCCATATATTCCTTTGATCAAGTACAAGTGGGTTAAGATTCTGATAAGTGATCAATATGGGAATTTGTGTACTCGCAAGGAGTACAAGTGTATATAATTGTATGCCTATTTGATATTGCCTATTTGATTTTGTATATGTGTGGTAATAATAATATTTTTTAAATACCTCTATTGTGATTTATATATCATTTTTTTGTTTAGCAAGCTATATTTAGTTACCCATTAAGTAATATATAAATTCTTTATAAGTTAATATATAAATTCTTTATAAGTTAATAGATTTTTATCTGTAATAAAAAAAAAATAGACTCAGGACTGAATTTGTAGAATTTTGATTACCGCCAATAGCTATTCCGCTATCTCCCACGTTAGCAAAGATGAGATTTCCTCTGTATATGATTCTCATCAAGTTATTCACACAGATATTTTAAAATATATCTGAAAATAAAAGGGAGATATGCATTTATTTTTCTTTTTATTATTATTTTTTGTTTTAATTTTCATCTTTTATCATTATTTATTAGAAATGTGATATCTTGTTCTCTATGTGTTCTATACTGTCGTATAACATTGCCCATTATCCCTCAATCACATTCAAGCTCCTGAGAGCTCGGATCTCCTTATGTTATACGCCAACACATGTCGTATAACATGGCTCATATTTCCGCATTCATAACATTTCGGCTCAATATTATACTCCCCATCTAGCGTATAACATAAACCAAACTTCATTGCTCAATATTAATATTGTCCAGGAAATTTCAAAAAAGTTGGTGAAAGAAACAATCAAGAGAGGGTCAAAAAGAGAGGTGGCATAAATTTGTATTCCCTAGTGAAAACTCAGAAGCATGGCAAAGTGAATTATCATGTGATCTCACAGTGATTACTGTTTACTTCATACTCTTCCAAACCGAATGAAGGTTTTGGTGGAGGATCAAGGTTTACCGGAATATACATATTCCAATCCAATAACTTTTTATATTTTTTAATTTTATTAGATTATACTTTTAATTTTTAAATGTAATCGTTATTTTGAATTTTTGAATTAGATATTTTAAACTTTGGAGAGAGCCAAGACATCAAATTTTTAAAAATGTTTATTATAATTATATATTTAAATTATTTTAATTTTATAAGATATAACTAAATTATGAAAAAAAATTTATGGATATCTAATCTTACCGTATTTAATAACATATAGTTTGGTACCATAGAGTTTGATATAATTTTCTTTTCTCTGGACAATTTTTTTTTCCGAAATTTTTCTAGTTTTCCATGAAGTATGCAACTTTTGTTGCAAGAATTGAATTTTGAATTACGTGGGAATTGTCTTTATATTTTTTTATTTTTTCTTAATATCAGATTTTTTTATTTGGAAGTAGTGTGTGATTTGTTATAAAAGAAATTAAGAAATGATGTAAATAGGAGTAGATATGGATAAGAAGGAATAGTCGAATTTAATGGCATATAGATTTAAGTTTTTTTGGACAATATATATTTTTTTTATAAGTTTTTATTTAAAAAAAAATCAATGATGAGAAGTTTTAATACAAGAAAATATAAACAACTAAAATAACAAAGCAAACAAATCCAAAATACATTATCATCCACCCAAGTATATAGACCATAGCAGTAGACCATGCACCAGGTTTATTCATGCTTACTCCTGTGTTGTTCATTCTGTTGATTCATACATACTCATTCTTGATGCATTTATCTATTTTGCATAATCCCTTAATATCCTTCAAATTCTTACTTCATCTATGGATATTGCTTATTATGTATATCCTCCAAAAAAAAATCTTGAGAATACAATAGAGTACATGAGAGTATATGAGAAAATAAAGATATAAACACACCCAAGATTAAATATTTTCAATCCTGATGCTTCTTTGAACATAGAGTGTACCCTAGCGCAGGTGCAGTTTGGTTCGATTTTAGAAGAAAAATCATTCGATCTGATGTTATATAAATATTTCAGTTCGGTTTGGTTTGATTTTTTTAACAAAATCAATCAAACCAAACCAAACCAAACCAATATATATCGATTTAATTTGGTTCGGTTTGTTTGGTTTTTCCATTTAATTCAAAAAAATAACATGTCTTAATTATATCCAATATACTCCAAACCTGTTTGTGCTATTTTCATCCAAAAATATCCAATAACAATAAAATTATACAATACATCACTATAATAACAAAAAAATCTTGACATACTAGAAGAGAATTGGAAAGGAAGAGGAGAGAACTCCCAAATTGAGATAAAAAAGAAAGATAGACAATTTACCAATTTCATACCTATCTATTACAATACTACTATTATTATTTATAGAAATCCAACTAACTAATTAAACTATGTCAAATGGGCTTTGGGCTACTTTTACTCATAACATTATCCAACCTTTCAAAACAACCTTGTCCTCAAGGTTGCAAAAAAAATTAAAATTCTAATTACAATTAATAAAACTAACAATTAATGCTATACTACTGCCAAAAATAAAATTGACCATCAGGATTCCATTAATAGAATTTTTGTCCATTCATTAAAATGGAAGAAAATGAGCTTGGGCCATGAAGGAGTGATGTTGAAATTAGCCCAACAACCTGCGAAGGCACATTCAGAAAGAAGGTCAAAAAATTTTGGGACTTGCTTCCTGTTGATAGCCCACTTGTAATTGAGTCAATTAGGTTTGTGGTGACTCATTCCCCTTCCTTCAAAGATTTTCCTACCAGAGCAGCCAAGGCTGCTGCGTGGCTGCGCCCACTACACAAACTATTTCAACGAGGGCAAGCATGGAAGTTGTTATGCCCACTGCCCAAGCAGCCGTGTCCACTACCGCAGTTGGTGCCAGGCCTGCCGCCGCTGGGAGGAGACTATTGTCTTCCTTCCCAACCTTGTCGCCTCTGGTCCTTGCCCTTGACATAGTCGCGGCGCCCAATGTCACGGTGGAAACTATTTCGCCCGCCGTCGTTGATGCTGTGTGCAACTCCGCCGAACCCGAATCAAAGCTGTTAGTGCGAGAACTAACACGCCTCACGAGCTCGCATGGAGGAGTCAGAACTTCCCACTGGTTTTGATCACCTTCCAATCTTCCCTCGTTTTCTCTGTACCACCACGAGAGGACAGCCGCCATGAGAGGTGGTGGTTTGACCACTATCGGCGACACGCGACATAACTCCTGAACTCTGAGACCGCTGCCTGTCATCATCGGTGTACCATCAAGTCCGGCTACGATCCTTCTCCGCTTCTCCTTCGCGGAAGTGCCGACCTCGGCGCTGCTTTCGGTTCCGTCATCGACGTCATTCTCTGCCTCATCCGGTTCAACCTCTGTGCTATCCACATTCCCCTTCGCGACGACGCCGTCCTGAGCGCCGTTGTAAATCCCGGTCACCGTGTCCAACAAGTCCTCTGTTCTGCACGACCCTGTCTCTATTGTGACCACCGACAATGACGGTTCACCCTCTCCCACCGCGACTGAGTTAAAATCCGGCGGTTCTGGTGGTGGCCGCTGTAGCACAACCGTTGCGCTCCGATTGTTACATCCATGGTAAATGCTCCTTGCATCAGAATCATGTTCATCTTTATGGCACTGAAACTGTAATCGATTTGTATTTTTTTAATTCAATTGTGCTTTTGTACTTGTTGTGAATTCTGGATTTATAATTTTTCTGTCGATTTTTGGACTTTGGATTTATGGACAACTGGATTTGGAATTTGAATTTCTGATCGATCTCTGTAATCGTAGTTCTTCCTTTGTTGTTTTGTGAATTTGTGAACATGTAATTGTTGTTGCTTCTGGAAATTTAGCTGATGAACTTTCTGGAAATTTTGCTGATGAACTTTTCTGGATCTGTAACTTTGGCTTTGAGAGATCTGACAACAGATTCATCCATCGGTCTTCGTAAAATTTTGCTAACCGAGATGCATCATAAAGAGTTTTAGTATCATTAAAGATAATTTGTCTATGAATGAAAGTTTGCAATCCATTTAGAAACCACTGCAAAATTTCAGAATCCTTCAAATCCAAGCTTTGAACACAATGAACAAAATCTTATAAATATCGATCCACACTTCCAAATTGCTTCATTGAAGATGGGATCGCCCTGTACCATCTTAGAAAAAAAGAATGATGGCCAATGAAAGAATCAATGTTAAGAAGATGAAAGAATTCTCAAATTGGGATCAAAGAGGAAGATAGACAATTCTCTAAATTCATGCATACCTATTACAATACTACTATTACTATTTATAGAAATCCAACTATTTAATTAAACTATGCCAAATGGATTTTGGGCCACTTTTACTTATAACAAATTCCAAGATTTAGATTTTGCATAAGAATCAGAGAAATTTTTTTTTCCCATGCAAGTGCAAATCCCCAAATAAGTCTTTAGGATTAACAAAGTGAAACTATTATAATCACAAGATCTTTTAATAACACAAATTTGATTTTTAGTTTTACTATGTAAAACCGACTCGGGAAAGTGGGATTGACAAAACAAATCCATTTAAGGTTACGGTTTGTCAGGGTCTTGTCGACAATTTCACGAGAGGAATTTCATGGAGCTTGGGGTGCCATTCAACGGCTTGTACCCTCCACCATCCTCTACCATTTCAGGTTCTATCTCAAGAAACGAAAATTGAGAGAAAAGAAAACAAAAGTTAACAATGACGACATAAAAATTCCGTTAAGAAAAAACCCTAGCAGAATACAAAACTCTATTAAGACACTTTTGAAGAGATTCCAGCAGAGCACAAAAAGCCTACACAACTAAAAAATTACTTATTTATGATATTATTAAGAAAATATGATATTTATTCATTTGTGTATTGTTAGGGTATTTCAATTTCATATAATTTTTTTTTATTCAAATGTCTATTCACACATATTTCGCATATTTTTAATGAATTCTAATATATTGTTAATATAGATAAATTAATCTTGTCAGCAAAATATCCTAATAATGTATAAATATCTCATATTGCAGAATTTTTATTTAAACAACAAATTATATTTATATTTATTAGGAATAATTAAAGGTTACGTTAGGTAATTTTTTTAAAAAAAGTCAATATTAACATGAGACACTAATTTTTTTTCCTCTTTTGTCTTTCAATAATTTTTAAATTTCAATTTTAACTATAACTATAATAATTTTTTCTCATTTTTCTCTATCATTCCTTTCAAAATCTCATCCTCTCCCTTTTTCTTCTTTTCTCTTCCCTCCTCTCACTTTCTCTGCCGATATCTTCTCCCTACACTGGTGTCGTTACATCATCCGTTTCTCATTCACCGCAATGCATCCCAGTTCATCCCACCATTGTTGCCGCTGTAAGCTTCTCTCTTCATCCTCTCAGCTATCAAGAGTACTGCGCATCCTCTTTTCATCCTCCCTTTCTCACTCATCCAAATTTGTCATTTTGTTGTTGCTGTCGTTAAGACCTCCAACTTTCGCCCTCCTTAATTTGGTGACCAATCGCTAGAAAATTATTGGCGGCAGCTAGTGCTAGCGGCTGATTGAGGTTAGTGGTGGAATTGTGATATATAATGACAAGGTTATACTAGATATATACTAAAATCAGCCACCATATATAATACACATTGGAATATAAAATACATAAGTAGTTTATTACGTGTATATTTTGTATTTCAATGTATATTATACACTGATGATTGATTTTGGTATACAAATAGAATTATTGATAACGACAGTAATTGAAATTGTGACATTAAAAAAAAAAAAAGGAAAAAAGAAATAAAATCAAAAGAGTAATTATAAAAGAAAATGAGTTGTTTATTTTTGGTTTTTTTTAAGCCTAATATAATGTTAGTTGAAATCTATTCATATACCTTTTTATTACTTAGCATTATTGTTTCATAAATTACTATTATATCAATACACAGTAAAAGTTTCTAAAATATAAATAGTAAAAGTAATAAAAACTTATTAAAATAACAAATAATTTATATCTTAATTAAAAAAGGGCTTAAATTAAAATTGAAAAATAATAATTCTGTTCATAAATTATATACAGTAAAAATATTTTAGATTGTATACCAACTCCTTTTATATCTATGCTTTTTTTTTTTTTTTGGGACTTGTTTTATATCTATGTCTAATGTCATATATAGCCTACGACATCAAAGCAATTTAAGTGTATCACTATTTTAGATCATTACAATAATTTAACCGTGAATTTATGGCAGGCACATATTTTTTAGCTCAATAATATCCCGTGTCAACAGCTTATTAGATTACACAAATGTCCTCATTAAAAGATTATGATGCACGAGCTTTATATTCTAATTTAACATAGTAAATTAGATATAGTGGTTATAGAAAAGAATTTATTGGGTTTAGTATAATATTGTCACTTTGATAATGTAATCAATATAATAAAAATACTAGTATTTAACCCGTGCGATGCACGGGCTATATTCTAATTTATTCAATATAATAAATTAGATATAGTGATTTGTAAGAAATAAGTTATCCACTAATAAGTAAGTGCCATCAAATAATAATGCATTGAGTTTGTCCAAATCGACAAAACTAAATTAACATTGTGAGATAGATGACTATTAAAGACATCTTACGTCGGTACATTGGTAAAAATTTACCATAACTTTATCCCTAAACTTGAAGTTTCCACCAATGAGTCCAAATACAAAAGATATGATCGCTCTCTCACTCTCCTTCTCATTATCTCTCTCTATTTCCTTACTTCTCTCACCCCCGCTCCATCCCTCTCTCTTCCTCTCCCTCTCTTTATTTTCCTATATCTCTCTCTCTTCGTCTCTCTCTCTCTCTTTTTATCTCTCTCCTCCTTTCTTCCCCGCTCTCTCTCTTTTTCTTTTCCCCTCTTTCTATCTCTTTCTTTTTCTCTCCCCCTCTCTCTCTTTTTCAATCTCTCTCTTTCTCCCTCTCTTCTTCTATCTCCCTCACTCCCTCTCTCTCTCTCTCTCCATGTTTTCTCTCACCATCATTCTCTCTCTCCCTCCCTCTCATTCTCATTCTCTTTCTCTTTCTCTCTATTTCCTTATGTCTCTCTCACCCTCTCTCCCCTGCTCCTTAGCTCTCTTCCTCTTTCTCTCCCCCATTCCCTTCTTTTCTCTCTTCGTCCTCCTCCTCCTCTTTTTCCTTTTCTTCATGTTTTTCTCTCACCCTCGTTTTGTCTCTCTATTTCCCTCCCTTTTTCATTCTTACTATTTCTCTCTTTTTTTTATCTCTCACTCCCCCTCTCTCTCCCTATCGTTCTCTCCTTCTCTCCCTCTCTTCTTATCTCTCTCTCTTTCTCTCTTTCTCCCCTCTTTCTCTATCTCCCTCTCCATCTCCTTCCTTATCTCATTCTTTCTCCCCCCTCTCTCTTTCTTTATCTCTCTCCCCCTCCCTCTTTCCTTACCTCTCTCTCCTTCTTTTCCTAACTCTCTCTCCCTCTTTTTCTATCACTCTCTCTCTTTCCCTATATGCCTCTCTCCTTATATCTCTCCCTCACTCCCTCCCTATCTCGCTTCCTCCCTTTCTCATTTTCTTTTTCTCACCCTCCCTGTCTCTCCTTCTTCCATTCTCCTTTTCCTTATCTCTCTCTCTCCTCTTTCTTTTTCCCTATCTCTCTCCTTCTCTTTCCCTCTATCGCTATATATTTCTTTCTATTTCTCTCTTGCTCTCCCTCCTTTGCTCTCTCTTTTCTAATTCGGCTAAGATATGCTTATGTATATTATTTGAGTTAATTTTAAATATTAAATTCACATTAAAATTGTTTTAGTAAAATATTACAATTAAAAATAATTTAAAATAAAAATTATAATGAGTATATCCAATTGGATTTTAAATTCATTAGTATGTATGTTTACAATTTTAAAATATCACAAATTAAAGATAATTAAAAAAATAGAAATTCAGATAAAACACTTTCAATTGTATTTTAAATTCATTAACAGACTTCATTCTAATTGAATTTTAAATTTATTAATAATATTTTATTTTTTATTATAAGTAGCATTTCTTGGTAGATTCAATTATTTTAACCTAAGTAGACAATAAATAAAATAATAGTTATGCCACAAATTATTTATTAACCTTATATTGGACCACCCTATTAATATCCATGATATTATATAGTACCGACTTTATAGAAAAAAGAAAGAAATGAACTAATAAAGCAAAAGTGAAGGTGTTTCATAAAAATAGAAATTTTAATGAGTACTTCCGATGAATTTTAAATTCATTGACATGTATGTTTACAATTTTAAAATATCACAATTAAAAATAATATAAAAAATAAAAAATCTAATGAGTATTCTAATTGAAATTTATACGATTAATTGTAATAACATTAAGATCAGATAAAATTAAGATTTGAAATTTTAAATACGATTAATGTAAAAAATAAATTATTTTTTTAAAATCCCTCAACAACTATATAAATATAAAATTTTATAATTTAATTAAAAAATAAATTATTTTAAAATTACTTCAACAACTGTATCTGATATTTGAAATTTAAAATTTTAAACTCAGTTAATTATTTCAATTAAAAATAAATGAAAAAACAAATTTTCTAAAGACGATACCTAAGCATTTAACCCCTAAATTCACTCTCTAGCCACCACGTTAGCAATTGAGCTTCCAATTGTATACTATTAAGATTATCATGGAATTCAATTCCAAAATATATCATTTCTCCTCCCTCTCTCTCTTCTCCTTTTTCTCTCTTTCTATCTCTCTCACCCTCTCTCGCTCCCTCTCTCTCTATCTCCTTCTTACTTTCCCTCGCCCTGTCTCTTTTTCTCTCCCTCTCCAACTCTTTCTCCTTCGCTTTGGCCCTATCTCACTTCCCTTCCCTCTCTTGCTCTCCCCGTCTCTTTCTCTCTATCTCTCTCCCTTGCTCGCTCCCTCTCTATCCTTTTTCTCTCTCCCCCTATTTCTTTCTCGCTCTCACTCCCTCCATCTTTCTCTCCTTGTCCTTCTTTCCTTCTCTTTTTCTCCATCCCTTGCTCTTTCGATCTTTCTCCTTCTATCTCTATTCTTTTTTGGACTTTTTCGCCCTTGATCTTTCTCTCTCTTCATCCCTTCTCCCCCTTCCTCCTCTCTCTAACTCTTTCTTTCTCTCTTTTATTATCTCTCTCCCTTGCTCTCTCCGTCTCTCCCCTCCATCCCTCATTCTCCCTCTTTCTCTCTCCCTTCCTACTATATAAAAAGAGAATAATGGTAGATTAATTACTTGACAAGTGTCACTATATGAAAAGAAAGTAGTAGTATGTTAGTTATTTGACAAGTGTCTAACTTTAATAGTTGACAAGTGTTTAATTTAATTAATAGATATAAATACACTAGTAAAAGACCCGCACATTTCGCGCGTTTCCTGCTTTCATAATGCATTAGTCTTTTAAAAGAAAATTGTCATACATAAATTAGATATTTTGATGATTTTTAAATATAAATTAAGCTTAATAATAATTTGAAAAAACATTCTTTTTAAACTTCCACGATATAATAGAACAACTTTGTCGGTGCAAATTTTTTCTGACATACTTTGTAGTGCTATTGTATTATTTTAATAAATTTTCCATAGATAGAATATTAGTGTGTTTTTTTTTTGTTAAATAATATTATTTTGGTTTTTGTATATAAATTTTAAAATAACAACGAAATTAATTAAATTTATCATTTAATATTATTTTTTGTGAGCAATGGAAGACTCTAATTGTTAAAAATATTATCTCCCAAATCAATTTAATAAAAACATAATTATTCATATTTAATCAAATAGAAAAACTCTAGTTTCTGTAAACCATGTTACAATATGCATGCAAGGTTTTTATGATTAGGTTTTGATGAATGACAACCATTATGGAATTGATGACAACCATCGAAAGATTTGAGGATCCACTTGAAAGCAAAACAACAATTACGACAAGAACACAAAGTCCACAATGTTGAAGACGTTTTAAAGTCTTAGGACTTAGGTAAACTCTTGTCAAGAACCAAATTAAATTCTCTCTCTCACACACACACAAGAAAATGTTTTTAAAGAAAAGGTTTTACGAAAGCTATGGCCGTAAATGTTTTATAACCAAGTTAGTTTAAAACTTAGTGCATGTTGTCAATCATGACCTTTGTGCACTAAAGTGATAATAACTTGAACTACAGAACTCCAAACGATACAGTTCTTGTTGCGTTAGAAAGCTAACGTCCGGCGCTTCAGATTGATATATATATGTCTTTTGTGAACAGTAAAATACATTTTTACGGCCATTAAAAAGCAAAAATACATTTTTACGGCCAGTAAATAGTAAATTACTGTTCCCACGGCTAGTGAACAGTAAATTACTGTTCCCACGGCTAGTGAACAGTGAATTACTATTCATAACGGCAAAATTGCTTGGGATGCTTATAAATAGATGGTTTGAAGCCTCATTTCATACACTTGATCATTTGAAAAGCTTCTTGTTATTATACTTTCATTCTAAATCTATTTCAAAGTGTTTTATGCACTAATTTGAGAGATACACAATATTTGATTCATAGTTCTTCAATTTATAATATCATACTCTTGGTAGAGAGATTTCAAAATCTTTTGTTGATTTGTGTGATAAGAGATTGGTTCTCTTATTGTTGAGTTGAGAGATTAAACACTAGAGTCGATTGAGATAAACACTCAAGGAAAATTCTTGAAGTTGAGATACTTCGAGTGGAGTGGTTTATTGTAACATCATGAGGTGTTAGGATCTAATACTCAAGATTGTAAAAGGGTTTTATCAAGCACCTTGAAGCTTGATTATAGTGGAACTTCTCAATTGCGATTGAGAAAGAAAGTGGACGTAGGCGAGGATTGTGCCGAACCACTCTAAAG
>JASCZI010031419.1:0-11229 GCA_036250425.1 Stylosanthes scabra
ATATATATATATATATATATATATATATATATATATATATATATATATATATATATATATATATATATATATATATTTCTCTTAATTGACAATCTTTTAGAATATGTAAATTTAGTATTATTTGTTATAATAATTTATTAGTTAGGGAAATCTATGTTAAACAAAAGAGTTTTTTTCAAATATATAGATATCAAAGTAATTAAGTTCATATATAAGATAATTAGAATGTTTTAAATACAGGTAATGTCTATTTTAGTTTTTGAAATAAGTATAGCATGATTTTGTTTTGTTTCTTAATTTTTTAAATGACAAAAGCTAAGGCCTAGGCTTTCATAAAGTCAATTTTTTAGACAAAATTGTGTCTCATCATAACTAAATATTACTCTAACACTGTATTGGATATATACTAAATATTTATAGAATAATATTAGGAAGATAATAATATAAAATTATTATATTTAACTTAATATCTATAAATTTTTATATATATAACATTAATATTTATAATATCTAAAATTATTTATTTAATTTACTAATAAATTTTAACTTTTTTGTTAATTTTTATTGTCTTTTAAATATTTATCATTCTTATTAGGACTATACAAACAATTGTGAGACAAATAATTGGTCAAAAACTAACGAAAATCACAATTCCAAAAGGGATTTAATTAATAATCAAATTGCCTCATCTATTCAATTTTAGTTATTAAAATAGACATACTTCCTTTCAAATAATATTGGTAGAGAATGAGGTAATGATATAGGAAGATATTAACAACAATAGGACGATGTTAGAGTTATTATCCAATTTGTTAAAGGGGTGTGCTCAAATCATTTATTCTTTTCTCGGATAAAGATTTTAAATTTGAGCATCTCTTCTATAATATCTCTTTGGTAAAAAAAATTATTATTCAATTTAGTCAGAACATATTAAAATAAGTTTAATTTTTTAAAATCATTACATTAATCATTAAATTTGTAAATTATAAATTTTTTTGTCCTTAATTCAATTATCATTAATAAAATACTAACATATATGTCAGTATGAGATCTTTAAGACTTTAACAATAAGGAAACTTGATTAACACTTCAATATAATTAAATAGCTATCCTAAATTTATTAATTTTAAGTTAATTATTTTACATTGCTATAAAAATTAAAATATATCTGATTAACCAAATTAAGATGCATATATGATTGTATTTAAGTCTAAGTAATATTATCTTATTATTAAAAATGTCATACTGATATTTTAATAATTGATATTAATACTGAGTTAACGATATAATTTGCAAATTTAAGAATACATTTGATATTTTTTTAAAGTTAGATACTATTTTTATTCGCGTTGAGAATTTTAAGAATCAAATTGGACATTATTTATGAGTTATTCTAGATGTACATTAAAATCAGTTACTAAATCAGTCATCGATGTATAATACGCATTGAAATATAAAATACATGTATAGTTTAATTCATTTTTAGTGCGTATTTTGTATTTCAATATGTATTGTACACTGATGACTGATTTTGATAGCTAATTTAAATGTGCAAATGGAATTATTGATGTGGACATGTTACAATCAGTTACATGTACATAAGGAGAGTTCAACGCAAAAGGAGTATTCTCAGTGGAAAAAAAATATATATATTCTCATAGCTAAAAATGTATAGGAAAACATATTATACAATTTCGTTAAATTTATTAGTTTAATAAAATATATTGTTAGCTAGTATTTTCTTACTATATACAGAACAAAATTAACTTATGACTAAAAAAGGAGAAACAGAGAATGAAGCCCGATGAAAAAAGGTATTATCTCTATTAATTAGGGTACCAACCCTATTTAAACAATATTACTCGCAACATTTGGTACTAACTTAGTAGTTAGTAGTAGTACACATTCATTATTAGTAAGGAATGTATATAAAAATTTATAACGACAGCCTTTTTTTTTTTTTTTTTTTGTGACTTAACGACAGCCTTTATTATATTCATTACAGTGTTATTAACTTATTAGTTATTATTATCAGACCCTTTGTCTTTATCTTTTCTCTTCTCTCATTCTCTTTTACTCTTTTTCTTTTTTATTTTTCCCCATTTTTTTAATAGACAATTTGCCTAATGATTAGCAATTTATTATCCAATAAAATGTTCTGTATTGTGTTAACTACATATCTTTGCCAAAGTGGCAGTGTTGGCTTCGTCTTCACGTCATTTTTGTAGCGAGATCGTTTATTTACCATCAATGTCACATCCTTTTCTCGTGCCAAAAAGCTTCAAAATTTATTATATCTTCGTTTAAATATAACATTTAGGAGGTAAATAAAGTGTTTCAGTATTTTTAGTGGTTCATCTTAAATTAATTTTAATTATAAAATATTTTATGATTAAGATCAACAACTAAAAATAATAGAACCTGATATTATTTATTTTTAATAATTTATATATTTTGAGATATTTAACATATTTAACAAATCATGATTAGGTAATAATATACTATTTTATTCTATAATAATGATAACATAAACTTTGAGGTTTAATTTGAATCTCTTCCACGCCGCTCCAAATCTACAAACTACAATAAACATTTCCATCAAATTTATTTTATTAGGTTGAGAGGAAAAAATAAAAAGACTAATTCTTTTTTCTTTCCAACGAGGGCTAGCTTGTTGGTGGAGCCCACGCGAGAACTTATTGTTGGGTAGGAATTAGGAAAGAAGATGCTCATGGAAATTCCAAAACACATTCAATTGCAAATTTGGTTTGCATGGTCTTAGAAGGAAGAGGAAGAAGAAAAAAGGAGCTGAATTTACTCATATCTAATAATAACTACCCTTTGACATATACATGTGGTTGTAATTGTAACTAGCCATGATCATCCTTGCCCAACTGCTACCATGTTTTGTATGTGATTATTAGTTTGGAATATGTCAAAGGTTATTGACATAGATGGTGAAACATGATACGATAACTAATAAGCATCATGTGTGAGTTTTAGTTTCACTTTGATTAATTTTAAGGGTCATCTTGAATGATTTGTGTATACTTTTATATTTCCCTTTTCATACTTACAATCATTTAAATTATTTTTTTTCCTTCACAATATCTTCTGAGTTAGTAGATCGAAAACTAATTTATTGCAAATCTCGATTCTATTTAAGAATTATTATTGCTCAATAAATTACTTAGTACACAAGATAAAAGTCAAATTCTTGATATTTACTAAAACCAACTAGTAAAGTAATCATTAAATCAATTAAAAAATCATTAAATCAATTCAAAAGTGATCACTTTGAAATAAATTTGAACTTTGCAATTCTTTTTGGTAAAAAAGAAAGATGTACATAAGATGTACAAAAGCAAGAAAGATGTAGTTTTTTGTTGGGCCTAGAGATAACAGAGTTAGCAAATAACTAGAAGTAATTCGGCCCAGCCCATTATTCAGCGTTTTTTGATGACTGCCCATTATTCAGTTTATTCATTAACAAATTTTTTTTACCATGAATTAAAATAAATAAATAATAAAAATAAAGCAGTGGATTAGTGGATATTATTAGATTTGGTTCAACTTTTCTTAGAAAAAGGACGACGGACTATTTCCTTTTCAAACGATTATCATCCAAAAATTGAGTCAATTGCGACTTTTTTTTCTTCTTTTCTATATATATTTTTTCAAGTACTTTTGAGTTGACATGAATGTAGATTTAACATTGATACTGATATTAAGAAGAAGGAAAAAAGAAGAAGAGAATTTAGAATATTCGTTTCATATGTGGTTATTAATTCATGAATGTACACCAATATATTCATATTATATAATGCTTTTTTGTATGAGATTATAATGTCCAAGGGACCGAAGTGCATTATACTTTTCAGAATTGTTCAATTCAATAATCTATGACTATGAATGAGGGTAGGTCTATGAGATCACTATTACTACTTTGGCATGTCTTCATTGTCCATCTTATGAGACGCAAACAATATAAGCAGGTATAGTGGAGTGGAGAGTTGATTTAGTCTTCCTTTACACTTTGGTTTTATTATATTATTATACATACTCACTCATCAATTTTTATAGTAAATGATTTGACTTAGTTTTAAAAAATGCTAATTTTTTTAGAAATATTAGTTAAATGTATCATCATCATAAGAACTCTTTCTTTATCATGTTCATAAGTGATTGGACAATTTATCTGTGTATTATTTAAAAATATTATTATATAAAAAATTAATCATTAAATTAATCACCTTATATTAAAATACGAATATGAATATATTTAATAGTTAATTTTTTATATAATGGTTGGTATTATTTGATACGGTTTTAAAATAGAAAATAAGAATTCAAGTCTTAGAATAAAACATACAAAATCTAAAATTAATAAAAATAAGTAACAAGACATGCATATTAGAATAACCACTTTCCATACAACACACGATTCCTTTAATTCCTAACTTAACTGTTCAAGTACATATTCCCTTTGTCCATTTCCCACAAGTAACAAACAAAGGTGGAGAAGCTAAGGGAATTGAATTTTCTTTTGTCAACAACAATCATGAGCCACAAAAATAAGTCTGAAAATTTTCTGTTTTAAATTAAATAAAAATATTATTTTCAAAAAAATTACAAGACATTATTTATTACTGTCCAACAATTTTTTGGTGTAGGTGGTCGCAGTTCGCCCATCACTAGGCGAACTGTAATCATGGGCACAGTTCGCCTAGACACTAGGCGAACTGCGATCACTTTTTTATGCAGCAGTGTACGACGTGTCAGAGTAGTCACAGTTCGCCCAATGTCTAGGCGAACTGTGACCAACTCTCACCTATAAATAGAGTACACGAAGCTCAGTAACCACAACACATTTATACTACTTCTTCATCTCTCTTCCCTTTCCTTTACGTTTTTCTTTGTTTTTACTTTGCCCTTTTTTTTTCTTTATGTAGTTATTAGATTTATATTCTTTAGTGGCTAAAATGTCTGAGCCTCCATTATTATCTCTTCATTATGATAGCGAGATTACGACAGATCATAATGGGTCAGTTGTGTTCTGTTCTAACCAGCCGCTGTTCATACGAATGCCACGATATGTGAGATCTTTAGCGGCGTCGAAGAATTTTGTTGCCCAAGTCATTGAGGTGCAAGACACAAAACGTGTGATGAAAATCTACTATAGATATCCCATGGAAGCTGATGGCAATTTTCAGTTCAAGAGGTAATAATCTATAACTAAGAAAAACTCTGTTAAGTTGATTATGATGAATGCGGTAAATAATCTATTAGTTCAGTGGTTAAATAACCATGATGTTTGTTGTTTGCCACAGATATCGATTACGTGACGATGATGACGTCAAATTAATTCGCGGTTGGCACAAGCATTTTTTAACGATTCTATTACTTGAGTTATTTGTTTGTCTAGTTGATCGTTGTGAGGGGGCTCCGCTAATGCGGGTGATGACACACAACCAGCCGGACCTGCGAGCAGAAATATTAGAAAAATGATGTTTAATTTGAATGACACACCCGGTGGCAGCAATAAAGGGTTTAATTACGGGGTCGATAGCGAACCGCTACAGGGCATGTTGCCTAAGGAGTTTGAAAGCCATGAGGGATCCGCAGCTGGAGATCCGATGACTGAACCCTTCCATCTTGACCCTGATCAAGATGATGGAGGAGACGAAGTGGAGGAAGAATTAAACTCGTTCAGAATTTCACAGGTGTCGTTGGCACAACCCTCTATTTCTCAACCGTACGAATATCCAGATCACTTTTTCACACTGAATCTTGATGCGATGAACTCAGATGTCTACTGGGGTCAGGGGGCCCTGACGATGATCCGACGGCTGAATTTGAGGTTGGTCAACAATTTGAGAACAAGGAGGAAGTTCTCATGGCAATTAAGACATATAGCATAAGAGAGATGTGCAATTCAAGATACTAGAGAGCGACCAATTAAAGTATGCTGTGCGGTGCGCTGAATTTGAAAAGGGTTGAGAATGGAACATTCGTGTTTCATACCGCCGTAAGCAAGAAAAATGGGAGGTAAGGAGATACAATGGCCCTCATTCATGCTTGCAAACATCAATGGAGCAAGATCACGAACGGCTGGACTCGAAGGTTATTACTGGTGCGATTTTCACAATGGTCAAAGCAGATCCAACCATCAGTATAAGAGTTCTCCAAGGATCCGTTGAGAATCACTTTGGCTACAAAGCGTCTTACAGAATGGTTTGGCTTGCGAAGCAGAGGGTTATAACAAAAATATATGGGGATTGAGAGGAATCGTACAATGAGCTTCCTAGATGGTTATTCGCGATGCAGATGTACCTACCTGGTACGTGTAGTTAAACACTGATTAATTTGCATTTTTTAATATTAATTGATGAAGAGCATAAATACCCTAACATTAATTAACTAACATACAAATAAATAAATAGATACATAAATCACTGGATAAATAAATAACACTAATTGCCTAACATATAAATAAATAAATGACTAAACAAAAAAATATGCAAATTCTGCATACCCTAACATTACTTAATTAACATACAAATAAATAAATAGATCATAAATCAGTGAATAAATAAATAACATTAATTACCTAACATATAAATAAATAAATGACTAAATAAATAAATATGCAAATTCTGAGTACCCTAACATTATTTAACTAAGATACAAATAAATAAATAGATATATAAATCATTGGAGAAATAAATAACACTAATTACCTAACATATAAATAAATAAATGATTAAATAAACAAATATGCAAGTTCTGAGTACCCTAACATTATTTAACTAACATATACATAAATAAATAACTAACTAAATAAAAAAATAAATAATTCAATTCTATTTACTCTAACATTTGTTAACTAACATACAAATAAATAAATAACTAAATTCTAAATACCCTAATATTAATTAAGTAACACATAAATAAACAACTAAATAAATAAAAAACCTAAATTCTATACACCCTAATATTAATTAACTAACATATACATAAATAATTCACTAAACAAATAAATTATTAGATAAATAACTATCTAAATAAATAACCTATAAATAAATATCTAACTAAACTCCTACATAAATAAATGAACAAAATAAATAAATAAACAATACAAACAAAATAAATAAATAAACAACATAAAAAAAATTAAAAAGAGAGGGAAGAGTGTTACCGTGAGAGAGAATGAGGGAGAGTAGAAGTGAGAAATGAGAGTGAGAGATTTTCCGAAACGCGAAAAATGACAAAGGAAGGGACTATTTATATCACCCCGAATTTTGCAGTTCGCCGAGATATTAGGTGAACTGCGCCCATGGTCACAGTTCGTCGCAACACTAGACGAACTGTGATCAGCCGCCAATAAAAAAACGAATCTCTAAAATGCTTTTATTTTTCTTTTGGAATTAATGATTTTAATTATTTCGTAACGAAAAAATTTCCCATTCCAAAAGTATATAATCTCAAGTCAACGTTTTAAGTCACTTTAGAGCTTAAACACTACTTTGGGTCCTTTATGTTTGTGGCCCCTATCTACCATTCTTTCTCCACATACACTAGCTACTTCTTCCAACCTCAAATTCCCTTGGAATCTAGTTGGTCATTTGCTGCCAATTAGACAGCTTCTGTATAGATACAGTGACATATCATATCATATATATGCATATTATTGATGAATAATAGAGGGATAATAATACATGGCTTATTTGACCTTAGCATTTAGCAGTTTGCATGCATTATGTTGTTATCATCATTCTTGTAATATGTTGGTCATAAATTATGCTTTGAATTTAATAGACTCAATTCAATCCTAACACATAATTCAAAAGATATGAATTACTTTATATATTCTAAATGAGTAATACTAAATAATTAATAAAAAATTAATAAAAAAATAGTATATAAAAATTGTATAAAAATTAATCTTCTAAAATAGTAAAAAATTTACAATTCAAAATGATAAAAAATAAATAATCTAAAATAGTATATAATAGATCATTAACATATTAAAAACTACATTCTCCAAAATAATGATACCTACTCAATAATAATGACAAAAAAAAAAATCATTATAATTACTAACTATATTTCTAAAACGAGCATTTAAAATTGTCTAATAATAAAAAAGTCCTCAATCCTCATAAAAGGAAAGGAAAGAAAAAGGGAATATTTACCTCAGGTTACTCCCTTAGACCTCATTCTTGGTGTCAATTTAGCAATCAAAATCCAATTTTTATAAACTTCATATTTTATTTTATTTTTTTACAATTTAACATACATGTGTTTCCACTTTATTTTTAAAAAATCTAAAATTTGTTTCCATGGACTTATTAAAACTACGAACTAACATAACACAAAATTGAAAATGAGGAATTAGTTCTAAAATTTTGGTTGTTGTTCTTAAGTAATTTATAAAAGAAACTCTTTAATTAACCACACAATCGTTTTAATTTCCCTTACACACATCAAACATTTTACATCAAAGGATATAAATATATTCATTTTCTATCTCAAATCTTATTGGCCTTACATAGTTTCCCCAAACTGATTTAGAATATATTTAGAGCTTGCTAGTAATGTTAATGTTACGAACTTTAGAGGATTTAGGTGAAGCATCTTTAGGCACAACAACAGTGAGAACACCATTCTCAACATGTGCCTTAATTTGATCAATCTTCACATTCTCTGGCAACTCAATTGCCCTTGAGAAATCACTTTTTCCAGTAGTTCCTCTCTCAGCAACATGCCAAACAGTGTCTTTTTCTTTACCTTCATACTCCTCTTTCCTACCTTCACCTTTTATGTGAAGAACATTCCCATCCTCAACTTGCACCTTTATCTCATCCTTGCTAAACCCTATATAATTATATATTATTGTTAATTATGATCCCACACACACAAATCATAATCAATTAACTAGTTTATTATTTATCAAGTCATCAAACTGACTGACACAGAACAAAAGATTCTAATAATATGGTTAATAATCACTTCCTTTTCAAGGATATGCTAGCTTAAGTTTAATTTTCAATTTTTTCCCTAGCTTATTAGACAAAGTTAATTAGCATGTAAGGTAATGTTAATATAAATAGAAAATATTTGGAGAAAAAATTAAATAAAAATAAAAATTAAGAGTATTTTAATATTTCTGAAGAAAATTACAAATGTTAAAAAGAAAAGGCATATTTTAACTAATTTAATAAAAACTTATATTCATATTGTAATTTATGATTAATGTTAAAAAAAGCCTCTGAAAATATTCCCTCCTTCGAATCATTAGATGATCAAAAATTTCATTAGTCATTTTTATATTGGTTTAATTGGGAGAAAAATTAATTTACTAATAATTATATTTTTTTAGAATAATAAAATTAATACAATTTTTCAAGAACTAATTTAAAAAACGAAATATCGACAAATTTGAATATTAATCCAATCTTAAAATAGGACTTAATTTATACATAGAGTAGTATTTCGAGACACTGAACATGAAAGTCAATTACTTATATTTATATAATAATGAGAAAGTTTTAGTTGAACCAATATATTTAGGAGGCAATTGTAGATGAATTATGAATGATAACTTATATTTTTTGGAGTGATCACTTTATTCCGCTTGAATAATAACATTTTTAATTTTGAATGATAAATTTTTTTAATTTTGAATAATAATTTAATTATCAATAATTATAGATTTACACCTATTTTTTTTCAACCAAGTCCAACCAAGTTGTTTACTCGCCCTGTACGAATAGAAATTTTATATGTGTTTTTATAGTTGACATAAACATGTTTTAAAATATGCTCGTTTACTTTTAAATTTTCTGTTTGTTCTAGTAATAATATTTTATTCATACGCATGGGTGAGAGTGGACAAAATTCACTTGATTTGATTTGGTTGGAGAAAAGAGATATACATATAGCATGATTATTTAATTATTAGTTCCCTAATGTTGGTCTGACATAATAAAACATTAAAGGAAAATCATTAATTCATTATAATCAAGCCAATTTATAGTGATTGAATTGAGTATAGTAGATTTTGGTACCTGGAACATTAAGTTTGAAGACGTGGGAAGTGGGGGATTCAAGCCAATCCAAGAGTGCAGTTGAAGCAGACCATTCTCTGAAAATTGGAGGATGACCCAAGAAGAAGCGTCTAAAAGGGTATCCCAATATTCCATCACCCATTGATATTCGATCTTCCAACACAGTAGCAGAGAAATTTTATGAAATTCTTGTACAATATTGTGCTAGCAATTTCTGATCTTAACAATAGAAAACCGTAAATAAATAAATAAATAAATGAATTTGTTGTCTTTAGGATAAGAGTGTGGTCAGAGACACTCCAGAATGTTCTATGATTCTTGGTTCTTCATGAAACATCAAGGTTCTGGATTCTTCCTGAAGGAAGCTGATGAAGTGCGAATTGATTTTCTTCCAACACTAGCCCGTTCAGTTTTCGGGCCTTATAATTTGTTAGTTGTGGAAAAAAGTTTTGGGCCGAATGGATGGTTGGTCTTAGACTTTGTGTTTTTTATTTTAAAAATCTATATACTTAAAGGCCCAAGGAAAAATTATGTCTATTGGAAAGCTTTTTCTACCTGTCCAAAAAAAAAGAAAGAAAGCTTTTCAGTGTCTCGTGGAACCTGGCGTACAGTTCTGGCTTGGCGGCGGCGATGGTCGACCGTGACAGGAACCTCAGCGTCATGGACGGGTGCGCAGCGACAGTGATTTCGATCTTGGCAGAAGAGGCGCTCCTGGTTTGGCGCATTTACACGGGTTTTGGATCGGGTTATCGGTTTCGGGTACATTCTTTGGGGTTTTGGGAATTCTTTTGTTGGATCTTTGGGCACTGATGGGAAGGGTTCTGGGTTTTGTTTGGTTTCTTTAAAAAAAAAGTTTTAATTACTTATAAGATCCATTATTATCTTCTTTCAATTAGGTAATAAAAATGTGAATGGTGGGTAGTATTGAACCCACCTGCCTTAAAGTAACATTTCATTTCATGATACAAAAGTTTTTAGAATCCTTGGGGTCATAGCCCCCATTGCTTAAGAGCTCCGCCAGTGTGGTAGTGTTATGCGCGCTACATTGTGTATTTTTTTTTTTTTTTTTTTGTCTACGCTACATTGTGTATGAATACTAGTATGGTATTTTCAAATACTAGAAGAATATGATATATATATATATATATATATATATATA
>JASCZI010031428.1:7206-17626 GCA_036250425.1 Stylosanthes scabra
CCTACAATTATGTATTATTTCTCCTGACTATATATATATATATGTATGTATGTGTACTTCAATAAGTAAACGATTTACGTTTAATGCGACAAGCTCATATTATATATCTATAATCATGATAAGCTAAGGTCTTAGAGGTCACTGAAGGGTAACTCTCAATTACTAGTACTGCAGCCTAGGAATTGGGATGTTACAAATTGCAGAATATAGCAGACTAGCCTCCCAAGAAGAAAATAAATTGCAGCAGAATATAGCAGACTAGCAATAAGCAACATGCAATGAAGCATCTTCATTCAATTTAGATTTTACTTTCTCTTTTTCTCATTTGGTCAACAAGTGAGTGATTATAATGAATAATGCGATTAAAGAAAATCCACGATGAAATCAAACAGGAAAATCCACAATTCAGCAAGAGGGAAAACTCAAAAACAAAACTCAGCATCATCACAACTAGAGCAACAAAGAATACTCCTTCCCGTGACTACAACACTTGTGTACTGTCAAACCTACACAATTTCAAGGCAAGCACACCTACTCAACTAAGAAAAAGGAAGTGATGTGACAGTAAAATATTATTCTTAGAAGAATTTAACATATGTGCTGGATCTTACTTGGTGGGGTTATCATGAGGCAAAAGACTAAACAAGGATGTGACAGTAAAATGCCTCATGGCTACCCTTTTATTAAGAAAACTACAGATTGCTTGATAGAGTCATAGAAATATCTAACATGATCCTCATCAGTCATTAATTAGCCACATTCATTCCTTATTCTTATATAATTACCCTACCACTATAGTGGATATAATATATATGGATATAGATAGCTTTACATAGAAATATTGACATTAAAAAAAATGACATTTATCTACCAATGGCACTGTTGGAGCACTCAAGTTTACTCACACTCATAATGTATATTTTGGGATATTTCAATACGACTACCATATCCTGAAGTGGTTAATGACATTAATAAAGATAATGCATACATCAGAGTAATTAACAAGTTCACTAGTATATTTTCTTGTTTCCTTTTATCTAATACTGATATGGTATAATATATGCTCAATTAGAATCACAGCTTAGGAACAAGAGTAAACTCAAAATTGAAAATCCTTGGCATGCAGGAAGGGCAACTAACCTGTAGAAAGAACAACATCTGCAGAAATAAGGATCGAAGCTGTATGATCAAGTGATTATCATGCAACCTGAAAGTAAAGATCTGCAAACAGCCAATTGTGAAATCAATGAGTCCATGAGTCAAAAATTTCAAAAGCAAAGGCAAAAACAAAGAAAAGAAGAATGTGATGGAAGTACCTGAGGCCGTTGGAAAGAACAGCAACTCCAGAAAGATCCTAAAATCAGAAGCCCCAAAATCAAAAACCCTAAAATCAGAAACCCTGAAATCTAACCACAATCTGACGATTGAATAGTCAAGCAAGACAGAGAGTGAGGTAGAGTACAAGAACCAACCTTCTCAAGACGACAACGAAGGTGTTGAGACAGAGGCCAGCAAAGGCAAAAAGGAAGGGAGCCACTGACAGTGGCTGAGAGGGCTGCGAGCTTGAAGACGGCGACCGCGAACTTCACACGAACAACGCTATGACTCCGCTGCTGCAACGGCGACGTGATGGGAAGCAGCGCTGCGACGGTCACTGTGGGTAGCTCGCTGACTCTGATGATGGTGGTGGCTGGTGTGAGAGTGAGAGTGAGAGAGACTGAAAGATGGTGGTGGCGGCTGGAGTGGATCTGTGGGCAGGGTGGTGGTGGATGGTGGTCGGTGGTGGTGGCTGTTTTCAAAGGGGTTTGAAGGTTTGAAGGTTTGGGTTTCGAAGAGTAGTAAAAATAGTAGCAATGGTGGTAAGATCTTTCTGAAGGAGGTAAAAGGAAAAATTGGCTAAGTGTTGGTGCGTGGTAAAACTAATTACTACGCGGGTTTTCTGAAAAAAAATTTATTATTGAAGCAGCAACCCTTAGGAAGCGTACCCTATACTTAGAAACTCAGCAACCCTTAAAAAGCGCTTCCTTTGATTATACAAAGTGTTTCCATAGGCAGCGACTTTAGGCTGCGCTTAAAAAGTGACCCCTTTGGTATTTTTGGAGTCACTTTATAAGCGATGCCAGAAAAGTGATGCCTATTCTTCTGCTCTTGGGTACACTTAAGAAAAGCGATGCCTATTCTAGGAATAGGCTACCCTTTTCAAGCGTTGCCTAAAATTGGTGTGGCCTTAGGGGGTAAATTCTTGTAGTGCACAACAACCCAAAATCTGAAAGGCCCCAAAAAACAATTCAGTATAAAAAACTAGCAACCTAAAATTATCGTCGTTGCTTGCACGGAGAAGAATTGCATTGGCCTATTGTGAGTGAAAGCTCACCATTTTTTGAAGCTTCCTTCTTCTTCCTCTCTCTTCTCCGTCATTTATATCAATAATTTACTGTTTCCAGCAACAAGATGGTGAATTGCTAGAGTAGGGTGATGGATTGATGGCAGAGGTGTGGTGATAGGGCGATATTTTGAGGTTTGGATGGAGGTGAAAGTTTTGGGTGTTGTTATAAATGTGAGAAAAGTTGACTATGTGATGGTGATAAATAGAAGGTGGGGTGAGGTTCAACCATTCAAAGGGGGGTGGGGTGTTGGGTTGGGGCCACAGTTGGGGTGGGATTGGGGCTTTGGATACAGATTTTTAAAGTGTATTATGGTGATATAAGATAAGGGTGGTGGCAATGACAATGGTTGGTGGTGAGGTGGTGGCAACGATAGTAGTAAGTGGTGGTTGGGGATGGTGGTAAATTGGTGATATTCAACTACTAAGTCGAGATATTCAATTGGAAACTTAACAATTTTGTTCATAAGAAAGTCAATTTTTTTATTTAGTAATTTATAAATATTTATTTTTTAAAACCCGCGAGTTGAGAGCGGGTAAAGTTAGAGTTGTCATGTTTTAAATCCGCTAGTAAGGTAGGATTGAGTTTTAATAAAAAATTAAATCCATGGATAGGGTTACAATTGAGTCTAAACCCTACCCTATTACACACATTGTCACCCCTAGTATGTAAATGTTTATGAATTTTTATATAGGTGAGTACTATGGTGGCTTGGGCATTGATGGCCTATGTTGGATTATGTTAACCTATCAATAAATGCTTGACACCTATCAAATAGATTATTATTAAAAATGTATTTACTCAAGGTTGAAGAAGATAGAGGTGATAACTCTTAAATATTAGGTTAAGGATAATACGGTAAAGTGATAATAAAAAATTGAGTGTTGGTGTGGCCTATGAACTACGTGAATAAAACATGATAATTCTAATAATCTAAGACAAACACTTAAAAAAATTTGGTGAAACCAAAATAAAAAAAAAGTCTCAATTTTTTTTCAAATCAGAAAAAAATATCTCTTACCAAAGAAAAAGGAGAACAAAGGTGGAAACTTTTTCTCTCTATGACTTTATCTGTGATTCCCTTTTCACAAACTCTAAAAATTGCATAACTCACTAAAGAGGTGGAAAATAGAAGAAAGAATCAAAGGAATCAACACAAAAATTACAAGTATGCAAAATTTTTATTTCTAAGGCGCCCTTTCTCTTCAGGAGTGTGACAGGCTATATCTTATAAGGCTGGGCCTAAATAAAAATAATTGGGCCTAAACATGACCTATTAGCTATTGAAGGCTTTAATTTTATACTATCTGGCCTATATATAAGCCTGGCATGCTTGAAAACCTTTTTTATGAGTCTGATTGAAGAGTCAAAAACCAATTTTAAATTTATATTAACAATATGTCCACCTAACCAACTTGAGTTGGTCTAGTTACTAGCTCACTAATCCGCTTAAGCAAGTATCGGGGTTCGAATCCCGCCTTGTGTATGCAGCAACTCATTTGCCAGCGGCAAACTCTTAAATGGAGCTCAGATCCGCGGAGGATTAATCCTTGGCCTGTCGGGCTGGTGGATACCTTGGGAAACAAAAAAAAATATCCACAAAAAAAAAACATTAATAACAACAATGTTGTAACTCTCATGATACATTCATTTCATTTCATAACATATGCATACTATGTTTGTGTGTAAAACACCAATCCATCACTTTCATCTAAAATAAAATATTAATTATTTAACCACTACTTTCATATAAAATAAAATATTCACTATTCAACCACCCAAGTTTTTAACAAACTATTCAAAAGTCATTAAAAAAAAGTTCCAAAAGACGACACATATTTGATATTTAACCATTAAGCAAAACACAAATCAGCCTCTAACAAAAGATCCAAAAGCCTACATATCATCAATGAAATTAGAATCAAATCTTCAAAGTAATATCCTCTTGCTCAAACTCAAATACCTTAAAAAATTAAATTATTAATAATAATACAAAAAAATATCACAAAATAATAAATATTTTTAATTTATACCTTCTTTTTCTTAAGGTTATATTTGTTACAAAGCCAATTTCCACCACAAATTAGTGCTGAAATTGATTCTTCTATTAATCTGAACCTGTAATCATCAATCCCCCTTCCTCCAGCACAAAATGTAGATTGTGATACAACTGTAGAGATGAGAATAGCTACAATATCAGATACCATCTTTGGCAAAATTTTATATTTCAAACTTTTACGTTTTCACCATTCCAGAGCATTAAAGATGGAACTATCATCCGAAATATAAAGTTCTTCCTCCAAGTATGCTTCTAACTATGACTTTATTGGTGGAATTGCTTGCTTCATGCATAATCATGATTTGGTCAAATCCAATGATCAAGCTAGAGTTAGGTACACTTGAAGAGTTGTTTCCATTGCTTCCACCATTATCTTCGGCAACAACATTTGCATTTGCCTTTTCATCTTTTGAAAGACACACATATTCATGATACAATGCTTTTAATGAAGTCAATACCATAGCTATATTCTCTTGAGCTATATGATCAGCTTCATATATTTGAGGAAAAGAATAGCTAACAACATGAAATTTGCATCTTGGATCCATGACACTTGAAATGGCCATTAGAAGGTTGCATTCCCCCAATATTTGTCAAATTTTATTTTCATTGGAGCTGCCATATCCTTCATGAAGTCTTCTTCACCATTAGTAGCTTTGTCAATAATTTGCTTTACCCACCAAACTTTTGGAAGATAAAATTTGTAGTTGGATAATCACTTCCAAAGAGGACATGTGTGGCTAGGTTAAATATTTCTAATAATTGACAAGTTTTATTTTTAACTTTTCTCTAGTCTTCTTGAGATGGCTCATAAGAATATTGTATATGGCTCTTTTTAATTTCCTTGTAAACTGGAAAAAAAAAAAACCCTTTAAATTTCAGGGCAATAGACAACATGCTGCAAGTAGAGTTCCACTTTGTTGGACAGTCAATGACAAGCTTTCTTATTTTAAATTCTTTTGCTCCACTAGATCAGAAAATGACTTTAGTCTTCCATCATTATGATTGATAAACTTGACACTTAACAAATATTGTGAATGAGGCCCTTAATTTTACCAAGACCATTTTGAACTCATAAATTCAAAACATGAGCGCAACATCTGACATGAAATAATTGACCATCAAGTAATAGCTTGTTATTGTGAGATAAACTCTCTTTCAAATGACTGATTTATCCAAATGTCACTTTTTTAAAAACTTATTCCAAAATCCCACAATTTTAAAACAATTAACCCAGTTGCCACATGGTACGCTGCTGATTGGGAGGAGCTAATGCAGGAGGCGCTATCACTGGAGGGGCCAAAGCTGTTAGAGCCACTAGAGATGGAGGTGCCAAACCAGAAAGAGAATGCCTTACGAAATCCATTTTCGTAAAGGGGCCTCCTACTTGGAAACGTGAGGCGCAAGGGCGCCCCTGCGGACGTGGCAAACCAAGCTCATAATATTTTATTGTGGTTTATTGTTTCTTGCATATTGAATTTTAGTATTTGATAAATGTTTTGTTATGTGTTATTTTAGAAAAGCAAGAAAATCTTAATAATTTCATTATAATAGGTTCTTTTTAATAATTAAACCACCCTAACGGTCCTTTTTAATAATTAAACCACCCTAATGATTTACATGCACGTGGATAATGTTCCAAACCTAACAGCCATACCAGGCCATATATATTTGGTTACCATTTCTTTTTCCTAAGAATGAACCAAAATATATTGGTGCATCATGAAAGTTATCTATTTTTGTAGTTTATTCTTAGGCAATCACTTAAATGAAGTTGCCCTTTTTAACTTAGGCTGAAGTCATATGACTCCTAGTTTAACACACGGTCTCTTATTCCATTAAAAAGTTGATTGATTGATTGATTTCATACCCTCATGAGCTGTGATTCCAGAGTTTTTTTGTTTATAGTTAATGCCATTGATTTATATATATTTATATTTTGCGGCAAAAGCTAGTGCACACCATGCAAACTAGGGAGTGCAGCACTCGTTAAAGCATAACCTGCTATCAAAGGTTGCCAGGTAAACTAGGTTTTGGGCTTTAAATAGCCCATTTATAATTTTTTTAAGGTGCCTGCTACGATACATATACTAATTAATATGTATCGATATTTTAACTATTTTAAACCAATTAAAATTCGCCATGCAGTTTTCATTTATCACAGTCAGCAATATATTTTTTATTTATTTTTAAAATAATTATTTATCACTATGAATACCAAAATATCCTTATAAAATTATTTTTAAAATACTAATTTATCCTTTTTAGTATATTTGTTAAATGACTAGATAACCCTTTTTTATTTTTATGACAATAATACCCTTAAAAAAAAACCAAACCCAAACCCAAACCTAATAATAATCTAATAATAAACAAAAAATCAAAATCAAAATCAAAATCATCATCATCAACAAGACAACAACGCTATTCCACAGCTCCGTCTCCCTCAATTTCACCGAATCCTCTTCTTCCATCTTCTCCCATCCGCGGCCTCCGTACGTCCACCCCCACTGCATCGTGCTCGCCGCCGCCGCATCCCTCCCACTCACGCCCACCACCCCTCCACCACCACCATCCCAATCTGAATCTCAGCCTCCGGTCTTCCGCCCCCACCGCGTTGTGGTCTCCCCTCTCCCATATCCTGATCAGATTGAACGCAACATTGTGATGAGGAAGCACCGCAGAATTTGAAGGCCGTCCAGTTTCTTCTAATTGTTGGTTAGTATGTTATTAAATTGAATACCCAGATGCCAAAGACTTTAATTTTAGAGCACTTTAAATCAATTGAATGGAAACTATATGCTAATTTTATCCACTTTTTTTTGTCTTGCTTTGAATTGAATGAAAACCCCTTTTGTCTTACTTTGAATTTGAAGGTTGTCCAGTTTCTTCTAATTGTTGGTTAGTAAGTTATTAAATTGAATACCCTGATGCCAAAGAGTTTAATTTCAGAGCACTTTGAATCGATTGAATGGAAACTATATGCTGATTTTGTCCACTCTTTTTTGTCTTGCTTTGAATTGAATGAAAACCCCTTAATATCATATAAGTCATGATGGTATCATATTTTTACTTTATTTCACTACTATTTGTCTAGTCTTACATTTGGTGATCAATTGCCTTTTTTGATTCTTTAATTTGAATCACATTGATCTTTATTTCTTTTGACTTTGGTGTTGGCATTCTTGTGTTTAATCATCAATCCTTATTATGAAGCATATAGTTATAGCATCTACTTATTAGTCATTACCCGTATGTAAGTCATCCCCATATTAAGAAACTTATGGAGTAGTGCTCGCACAAACAATGCCAATTAAGAAATGTTAGAATAAGATGCCATTAGAATCATTTCTATTTTTTTTATTTCTTTTAACTCATAAGAGAACAAGAGAACAAGATGCCAAATAAGTAGATATCCATTTTACTATGGAAGAAAAGATCCCCATGATTTTCTATCATTAAGGCAAGACAATATAACGTTAAGGATTTAATGGAATTTGTGTGGAGATGGATGTGCATAGAACAAGATAGGAATGCAATGATCAACATATCCTTGCTCGGACCAGCAAGAACAAAATTTCTACACTTAACCCTCTTTAGAACTATATAATCAGGACTGCATTTCCAAATTGTCCAAAATCCAATTTTGGATACAACACTGAAGTATTTCACAAAACATAGAAAAATATAGCATGAATCACAAGAGCAAAGATGATAAAGTGAACATTCATCATGACATGCAACTATGCATAGTGGTAAATCATGAATGAATGAAACTTCCATACATCAAGATGATCAAACCCCATTGTTCATGTAGGAAAAATTAAATTGTTAAATTCAGTATTAAATGAACCTACTTGTATTATGTTCTCACACTCTCTAATCCCATCTGTCTTTCTCTGTCTATCTCCCCACCCCCCACAAAATCCTCTCTGAGTTCGTGATGTAACCTCTAATCTTTAATCATCCTAAATTGTACCCATACCCCAATTAAACAATATTTTTGCTGCTAATGGTTTTAAGGTCATTTTTTCAAAGAGGTTATGTAGTGGACTCTATTACTCTAAGCAACTAATTAATTATTAACCAGCGTGAAAATATCCATATAGTGATTAAATTGAGCAAGAATGCATAACAACACCTATTCTCCTCTAATGTCTCATGTACACCATCATTGTCAAACACCATGTAAATATAAAAAAGTATAATAACCTTTTTTAACAAGTCTACTTCATCTGTTCTAGCTTCCTTTTCATATCCTGGTGGTGTAAATGGAAAGCACCGTGACATTGCACAAAATCCAGATATGCACAATGCAAAATCCTTCCAAAATTGAGAGTGCTTGAATTAGTTTCCAACAGAAATGTTCCAGAAAGGGAACGAAACAGCAACTATACTCTTGTCCATGCACCATGTCATCACACTAATTTCCAGCTTTAGTATTCCTCCATGAACCTCTTGTTCACTATAAACACGAATTATGGAAACCACCAATGTTTTCTTCCCTTCACCAAAATATGAAAACTGCTCAAACTATTATTACCAGAGTTTAATTCAAAACTGCCCAGCACAGCAACAACTCAATCTAAGTTTAACTAAAAAATATCTCCCTTGCTATGTTGCTATGATCTTTTATCTCAAATATTATGCTATGAAACACCATTCTACTATTACTTTGCATTTTATCCTTGAGTGACTTACTACATTTTCTTGATTGCAGTTCTTGTGCCAAAAAAAAAATGTATTTTTGCAATTATTTTATGTTTCTTCTTTTCATTTGTTTTGCAGCTCATAGCACCATCCACTTTGAGTGAATTCCCGAGCTTGCCTGTCATGGACAATAGTAGCACAAAGTCGACGGAGGATGTTGATGACACCCAAGATTTGAGCTTTGAATATGAGTGCAGTTCCGATGAAAGCGACAACATGGCAGCTGGAGATGTGAACATGTCCGAAGCAAATGCGATCAACATTGATGGCGAAGAAAAGTTGATAACTGATTTGCAAATCGAAGACATATGGGGATTGGTGTTTGATAGCGAATCCGAAGTATGCGACTTTTATGCTACATATGCAAGGTGTCATGGATTTGTTTCTCGAAAAGACTTCAAATCTGTAGATGTTAACGACAATATAAATGCAAGACAATTGGTATGCAATAAAGCAAGAGTAAGACATTGGAAGTACCTTGAAAAGGAAAACCAACAAAGGGAGCATAGAGCAATTACTCGCGTCAATTGCGAGGCCAAGATTCGCTTTAGTAGTGATGGCAGGTCGGGTAGGTGGAAAGTCAGTGCTTACGGCAATAGCGGGCTACCGGCGTAGTGCATGCTGTTAGTCGATAAGCACGTTATATTCAATACTCAAGAGGGGGGTGAATTGAGTATATAAGCAACAATGATAATTTTTCGCGGAAGCTTAAATTACTTTGAATTTAAATGACTCAAATGCTTGTACTAGTATTTTTCCAAGGGCTTAAGCCAATTCTTAAGTACTTACAAGGATCTTGTACTTTCCAAAACACTTGTATAAATATAAATAACAAGAATATAAATGAGTTTGAGTTGAGAGAGATAATACACAACGATATATAGTGGTTCGGCCAAACTCTTGCCTACGTCCACTCTTTCCTAATTGCAATTAGGAAGTTCAACTATCCACCAAGCTTCAATAGGTGCTTGACAAACCTCTTACAAACACGAGCACTTGAGATACGCCTCACGGACTAGACCACACCATATACTAACCCACTCCACTCGAAGTAATCCCAACTTCAAGATTTTCCCTTGAGTGCTTAGTATACTCTACGGATCCTTACCGACTATAGTGTATACTCAAATCTCACAACAAATAATAGCTACACCACTATTATTTCACAATACAACGTATTGAATGATTTTGAATTGCTCTCTAAAAGAGTATGTGTATACAAATATAAGCTCTATGAACCAAACTTTGATTATCTCTCAAATATGTG
>JASCZI010031430.1:0-18313 GCA_036250425.1 Stylosanthes scabra
ATCAAGGTAATTGCTAATGTGTGTTGATTGTGTATGCAATTTTATTTTTTTCGGAACATTGAAATCGTTTGGGTGCGGTGATGAGGGGAAATTCTGTCCAAAATATCCACCGAATACGATGAGTGACAGTGATGTATCTAACTTGTCATGCATACACCATCTTTACATGTTTCTTCATATGCTTTATTTGATTGTTGTTATAAATTCTTAGCCATGCATGTCACTTTATTGCAGCAGAGATGACTCGGGGGGACCGAGGTAGAGGCAGAGGGGACCGAGGCAGGGGCACAGGTTGTAGGGGTCGGCCTAAACGTTATTGTTAATAACAGACGGTGGAGCTGGGCCGCACACCCACACATAGTGAGGTGTTTGAGAGGACCCACACAAGGAAGGAGGATCAGTTGTGGGTCGACAAGCGATCAGCGGACGTCAATGTAAGTTTCAGGTTTCGTAACACCTCATTTATATTGTCTTACTCATGTGTCGCACGTACTAATCACATTTTTTTCAGGAGGCCTTCCTAGCCGAGCTGAAGAGGCTGCAGGCTGAGCGTCAGGCTCTGATGGAGGCTGGATGTCCAGAGCCCCCTCCGATAGACGAGGCTGCGCTGTGGACTCGCTTTGCGGGAGGCCGCAAGAGGGGGCGGATCTACGGCATGGGGGTGGTTCCCTCCCATCAGCACCCTCCGCTGTTTTCGGATGATGAGGACGCCGACACTGCTAGTGCTCCCGACCTTAGAGAGAGGGTTGTCATGCTTAACAGGGAGATTTCACAGCAGGCAGAGGCTAATACTCGGAGGGTTGCTGCCCTGGAGTCTACTGTGCAGATCCAGTCTCAGGAGGTCTCCGACTTGCGGAAGGCCTACGCGGACATGTACAGCCTCCTCACGCAGATGCGGAGCGGCGGATCGTCCTCTGCGCCGCTGCCAGACTTCCCTCCACCGCCACCACCGCCGCCACCACCGCAGACTGATGCCCCGGGTACTGGCCCGGGTACTGGCTCCCCCGATGCTGATGATGACCCAGATTATGTTTGACATTTTTTATTTCATTTTCGACTGTATTCGTCTGACATTCTAATATTATTTTTTATTTGTATTCGGATTTATTGATAAACGTTTTTTTATTTAATACGCTTTGTTTTATCTCGCTTCAATTTAAATCAGGTTCATAATTCAATTTAAATCAGGTTCATAAGGAGCTCCGAAATAAATTTCAAAAAAAAAATTATATATTTACCGACGGCCAAGCCGTCGGTAATTTGAAGGAATTTATTAAATAATACCGACGGCTAAACCGTCAGTAAAATATGAATAATTTAAAAAATTGGAAGGGATAATTACCGACGGTTTAGCCGTCGATATAATTACAATAATATTACCGACGGTTTATCGGGGCCGTCGATAATAATTACCGACGAAATAAATACCTACGGAGTTTTACCGACGGCTAAACCGTCGGTATTAATATTTACCGACGGCTAAGCCGTCGGTACAGCCGTCGGTATAATTGAACGGTGTAGTAGTGTTATTTTTTATCCATATTTACATATATGATTTATAAATTTTATATTTATATTATGAGCGGTGCCACGGAACCAACGTTAGGGAGCCACTAAGGAGCAAATAATTAAGTTATCATCCAAACTTATCACCCACAAAATATATGAGTTATCACCCGTAACGTCTATAATGTGTTGGCTCCATATTCCTTGGTCTTTTTCTTATATTATATCACATGTTGTATTATTTTTTTAAGAATAGTGGTTCGGAACCAACATTAGGGAGCCAATAATTGAGTTATTATCCAAAATTTATATGAGTTATCATCCGTAACTCATATATCAAAGATTAAGTTATTATCCAAATTTTTATGAATTATCATCCGTAATTATGTGTTGGCTCCCTATTGGTCATTATTATTCGTTCATTAGTTTTTTTTAACTCAACTTATTATATATAAATGATTAAATACATTACTAATTACATTAAGTAAAGCTCACAGATCTCAAGAAGTTTACTATCAAAATTAATTTGTTGCACAGTAATCATCATTGCATTCATTCACCTACCTACTAATGCTTCCTTAGGAATGGTACAAAAATCAGACACTTCATCATGAACTAAATTGCTACTATGAGACAAAAACATTTTGAAAATGTATTTTAAAAAATAACCAAACAATTTTTCAAAAATCAATTTTCTTCATGTAGAACATCTAATTAATAACCAGGAGTATCTTAATAGTGGATAAACCTTAGCTGTAAACTTTTATTACATACAGAGCTTTCATTTTTCTTGTTACTTACATAACACAAACAATCAGTTTCATGTGGATATCAAATTCTCTATTTAGTACATAAATTTCTTATTGAAGCAGAAGTTTGGTTATTATTCATAAATGCATAGTACAACCCCCACTTGTCTCATTGTTGAATGCTGCACAACAACAATTGACACAGCATAGTGAGTAGTAAGTACACCTTCAAAAATCAAGCAAAGAAAACTATTCTTCCACATAAACTTTTAACATCTCATTTTTAATACATATATATAAAAGGATAATGCTATTTGAACAATGATTTTGGCCAATCAAGTACATAGAATATTATTTCGATGTCAAATAGTATAAAAAAATGCACATAAATAAAGTTCTATTTGACACCGAAAATCACCTATTCACGTAAAATTATTATATATAAAAATTATTTAAAAATTAGTGAAGTTCAAAAGTTTATAATAATGTTATTTATTATTATTTTTTAATTAAATATAAGATATAATCTCATAATTATTTAATAGTGAGATCACATATAAGCAAGAAAAGGTACAATTACAACTACCCTTAAATTTCCCATAATTTCCGGTAACTAAAATTCCCAACTTTTACATAACACTACAAGCATTTGGATTTTCATCACTAAACATATGTGGAGGATAGTTTTGGTAATACACAGGATAATGTACATTAGGAAAAGAAAGAGGTGGAGGTGGTGGAGGGTTGTAATTATATGCATATGCATACAATTCCATTCCATGCCTTGGAGGGTAATAGTAATATTCATTTTTGGTCAAATTAACTGTCTCTTTTCTTTCTTCTTTGTTGTTGTTGTTATTGTTATTTTCATCCTTTTCTTTTTCTATTTCTTTTTGTTTTGTTTTTTCTTCGACTACTTCCTCTTCCTTTCCACTCTTCTTTTCTTCTTCTTTCTTGTTATTTTCAGCACCTTGTTCTTGCTGCGGTTTCTCTGCTTTCTCTTCTTTCTTTGGTTGTGCTTCTTCTTCTTTGGGCTTTATTGGTTCCTCTTCTTGATTCTTTGGAGATTCTTCTTGTGGTTCTTGCTTTATTATTACTGCTTGTCTTCCTGTTCTTTTATACACATAATCAACAAGCTTTGAAGCTTCAATTGCACCCGTCACACTCACCGTTGCGTTCTTCAGATCTGCTTCAGCTGATTCCACCCCTTCATATATAATCAAATAATAAACTAATCAATATAACTGAAAATTTATTTATGTACTATAACATTAATTAATTAAATATAAATGAAATAAGTTGGATGCAATAATGAATTAGTTATCAGAATTACAAAATTATCACTTGAGTTGAATTTTTATTAATTAATTGAATTTTATAGTGCTGTATATCTTAGTAATAGAATATTGGGAATGAAAATTATTAACATATACTATTGATTTAAATAATTCAATTGCGAGAATAAAACGGATCCAGTATTTACATGATTCAAGAAAATAATAATTTAAGAAAAAAAAATAGAGAGAAAGAAAGACAAGTAACATAATACATACCCTTCATTCTGAGAATTCTTCTCTTTATTTCTTGTGAACAAGCTTCACAATGCATGTGAATTTTTAGAACCACAGTTACAATCTGAGCATATGTGAAATAGAGAAAAAAAATTAGTTCCAAATTTATGTAAAATATATATAGGAAAGTTTAAATGAATAATTAAGGAACCTCTTGTTTCTTTTCTTCTGGCTTCTCTGCTTCTTGTGGTGGTTTTGTAGCTTCCTTTTGAGACGGTGGTTTTGGAATTGGAGAGAGAAGTTCCACTCTTCTGTGACTCTTTTTTTGAACTCTTTCTAAAACCTTAAGAGGATCTACTTTATCTCCTTTTACCACCACCTTCTGAGACTTAGTATCTGTGATTACTCCTTCCACCCCTACAAATGAAAAAGTCATGAAAAAAATATATAATGATGTTTTTAATAAATTAAAGATCTAAATACTTAAAAGGTGGAGAAGAGTATATAGAGTCAATGATAATCGATAATAGAGTAAATTCGGTGTTACATTATGTGAAAAAAGAAACATATTAAACTAACCTGGGAAGCTCTTGAGTGAACGACGAACCTTGCGAGCACAGCCTTCACAATGCATGAACACTTTCAGCACAATTTCTGACGGAACCATAGCTTCTGATTTTAGCTCTTCTGTAGATTTTTCTGATCCCTTATCTTCTATTTTTGCTGGTTCTTTTGGCTGCTCTTCTTCCTCTGTTTTTGTTACATCTGATTTCTTCTCTTCCTGAAAAAAAAAAAAAAAAAAAACACAGTTAGAACGAAACAAAATGGTAATTTTTATAAGCCAAAGAAGTTAGAGAACAGTTGTGAACACATGCCTCTCCCATTTGTGTTAATTGTTGTTCACTTGTTCTTGATTTAGGAGGTTGGAGTTGTATGGGAAGCTCTTATCAGCGGGGAGGTAGCTATTAATATTTGTTGTCCTATAGATTTACTTTCTTCTGCTCTCTTTGGGAAGAGGTGTTCCACTTTTAATTTGGTATTTTTTATTTTTATAATTTATCTCTCTCAGTGTGCTCTATTAAGATATATGAATACATACAGTTTTATTCTTATCCTTTGTTTTTTAAGAGAGTGTTAATCTTATATACATGTCTATAAGGTTTTTATCTAAAATAGTATTTTGTACACTCATCACAAATTTCTGCTTTTTATTTTAATAAAGGCAATGCTATCTCAACAAGTGAATTTTGCCTAATCAATTTCAATCAAGTGATTTATTTTTATGCTAAATAGAATATTATTTTGGTATTAAATAGTATAAAAATTGAATATAAATAAAATTCTATTTGATATTAAAATAGTATTCTATTTAGCATGAAAATAAATTACTTGATTGGACTTGGTTGGCCAAAATCACTTGTTTACATAGAATTATTTGTTAATAAATATAATAAAAAGTTTTTCACTATTTTATTGGATTAGAATAGTTAAGTTTTTTTTTTTAATTTTAGGCTAATATTTGGCCAACAAATCTCTAAATATTGAATTCAAACAATATGAAAGTTAAGTATTAATTCAAAGTATTGACTATTATTTAATAAAAAATATTGTTTTTTAAGCTTTCTCCTAATTTAAGGAGGAATTATGTTAAGTGTATATTAAAATTAGTCACTAAAATTAATTATTAGTGTATAATATCATTGAAATACATATGTAGTTTAACTTATTTTTAATATATATTTTTTAATATATATTATATATTAGTGGTTAATTTTGGTATGCAAATAGAATTATTGTTTAAAAAATTAAAATAATATATTAGTATGAGGCAAAGATTGTGTGAGCAACTTTTTATAGTCTGAAGGTACCAAATTAATTCCTTAATTGCTACAACAATAAAAGTAAAATGATTAATTCCTTAATTGCTACAACAATAAAAGTAAAATGAGTGATAATTACAAAGATAATTCTCATTATATAGCAGGTATAAATTTATATTTTTATTATAATTATATATAGTTATAGCTAAATGATACAGAATATAACTAAATGTTGTGAAAACAATAAAATTCAGTGTATACAACGAAGTTACATGCAGAGTACTTAAGAGTATAAGTTTTTTTACTATTTATCCTATTACTTTCCTATCACCAGAAAATATTTTATATGAAAAAATTGTATTTTTTATTTTAATTAATTTATTTTTTTTATATATATATTCCTCCTTGGAAACCAACAGAATCAATCTGTTCCACCAGTCATGCCCATTGCCCACCTCATCTTACTCTATAGGCAGTCCAAATATTCAAGAATTCAACAAAGGTACAATAATTGAGTCAAATATTAAATTGGCACATGAAATTTGGAGTTATGATCAAATTAGTCCTTAAAATTCAAATGGTATCAAATTGACCCCTCACTTTTACGATTGTGACTCATATTGGTTTATTTGTGGATCTTTATCAAAAAAAATGCAGATGTGGTAGTTAATTCGCAATGCTGGGCTCTAATAAAATGACGTCGTAATGTGTTCGCCCCAAAACATCACCAAAATTGAATGATTGAGGCACTTTGTTTACAAACATTTGATCTCATATGACACATTAAAACAGAGATTTTAACTTCTTTTACCTTCAAACGAAGTCATTTTGGTGTTGTTTTGGTCTGAACTCATCAAGACGTTGTTTTATTAGAGTCCAACGTGGACAATTAACGACCACATTTGCATTTTTTTTTACGAAGAATCACAAAAGGGCCAACGTGAGTCACAACTGTAAAAATGAGGGGTCAATTTGATGCCATTTGAATTTCAGGAGCCAATTTGATTATAGCCTCAAATTTGAGGGGCCAATTTGATATTTAACTCTACAATAATTATTTTAAAAAAATAAATAATAAATAAAAATAAAAAACAGTTTTGATGACATCAAAATCAAATGATCAAACACAAACAATGCAATGTGCTTCTTCTTTTTCATTTTATTCATATCATTCACTGAACAATACCACCCATAGATTAGAAATTAGATTCAACCCCATCTTACTATAACCCTTGTATTCATGGATAGATTAAAAACAAAACAAAACAAAAGAAAACGCAAAACCTTATCTGCCCAATAAAAACATTATGGTGTTTCCTTGTCATTGCCTTTTAGTGCATATCCATACATTTATCTTAAGTCAGCATAGTCAAATAAAAACAACTGTGTTGATGATTAACCGCAAGAAACGGAGAGAAAAGGATAGAAATTAGAAAGTAATAATAATAATAATGAATTAATTAAATAAATAAAAATTAATTATCTTGCTTACATTGCTATAATTTGAACTTATAAATAGTTTTGTGTCTTACATTATTCTACCAAAATTGTAGACACACCGAAAATTTACTTGGATATAGTAAGTTCATCTGAAAAATTAGAGAGGAATAATGACAAAATTACATGGGTTAATTAAATTACTTTGCTAATTTTTATATTTTCTCAAAAGTTGTAATTAATTTTATATTTCAAAATTTTCAATTAAATTTTTTAATTTACTTTAAATTTCAATTACTTTTAAAATTTCAAAAATTTGGTAAAATTACATGAATTAAAAGAATAATTTAACCAATTAAACAAGTCAATCCATATAAATAATCTAATAAAATGGGTGGGGGAGAAAAAAATGATTCACATACTTCTGATGTTATTATATAATAAATTTGTTTAACAATTTAAAATGTAGAAATTAAATAACATTACTCGTGATATAATAAGTATGCATTGAGTTATGAAGCTAATTTTTTCAACGAATAATATTATTCAATTTTTTTAAATTATTTTTTTTTATCTTAAATTATTTTAATTCTTAACTTTTTAACTCTAAATCTTAAATTTTAAATTCTCTAAAAAAAATTCTAATATTAACTACTTAAAATTAATTTCTTGTTTATTCCATTGGTATTTATTGAGTAGAGTGTGTAGACATCACCATTAACCAAGTTGCAAGATTAGCATGTGCTTCAGTACTATAATAATGACGAACCCTCAAACCAAAGGAAACAAAGAAGTACAGAAATCACATGCTGGCTAATTCAGCAAATCGAATCCTACTAATGATTTCTTGGTACATGTTTCATCAATTCATTCATTACAAAAAAAGTTTCTTTAAGGCAAAAGAATCCGAGATGATTATATATGTACTAAATAACTTCTCTGTATATGAATATACGAATTCATCTTTTATTTATTTTTGAGCAACATATGAATGTATATACCCTTAATATAATTAATCATAAACAAGCTTAAATAATTTTATTGGGTTGGAATTAGCATGAAGAAGAGAAAAAATGATAATTATATTATGTAAATAAAAAATTGATTATTATTTTGATTTTTATTGTTACTTTTGGAACATAGAAAAAGGGAATTTGATGAGGTAGGTTTAAAGTTTAGAATGTATTTGTTGTAAGGATGTGATGGGTGGGTGAAGGTCTTAATTGGTCATAGCAATAACAATGATCACAGAGAAATTGATTTTGGTGATGAACCTAACTCAATATCTAGAAGTCCCTTTGAATTATGAGTATTGTCAATAGAGATCTTGATCTTGATGAGTTTCAATTTATTTTTCTGACTAAGTACTACTTATCAGTTCTTCTTTATTCTACTATCAATTACCCCCTGCTTTCATTAGGAAAAAGTTTGGTAAGGATTCTTGAATAATTATAGGTAGTCATTAAGAGGAATTCAAGTGTTTTAATAGTAAATATGTTGTGTGCACATAAAAATCCGAAATTATATACTTTGAAAGAGAGATTGAAAGCGAAAACTAGAAAATAAAAGAATGAATTCTATCGATCAAAAGGGCTGAATCAAGTGAAATTCAGCAAAATATATACATGAAGTTAGGGAGTTAGTTACAACTCAATAACAGAATTTAAAAGGGATAGCTATCCCATAGTCTAAGTTACAGCATCCTTATGGTGGAGTTGATTGCCATCTCTATTATCCTCTTTCAAACTCATGGTTATCTTTGAGGTAACTTTGAGTTTGGTACGAAATTTTTCAAATAATGTCAGAGAGAGATTTTGTGAAGATGTCTGCAACTTGAAAAGAAGATGGAACATGAACAACATGAAGATTCCCTTGGTTTACTCTTTCACGCACAAAATGAAGATTAAGCTCAAAATGTTTAGTGCGGCTGTGAAGTATAGGATTTGCTGCAAGTAGGACAGCACTGTTATTGTCACAAAAGAGATTTGCAGTTGATAAAGTTGAGATCCGAAGTTCAAATAAAAGATTTTGAATCCAAATTATTTTAGAATCAGCATCAGCCAAGGCGCGGTACTCTGCCTCTGTGCTTGACCTGCTGACAGAAACCTGCTTTCTGCTCGACCAAAAGATGAGATTTGCTCTCAGATAGATGCCATATCCTCCGGTGGATCGATGATCATCAACATCAGAACCCCAATCAGAATCTGTGAAGCCAAAAATTCTCAAATTAGAAGAGGCATGAAAAGTAAGACCCTGATCAATACTGCCAGCCAGATAGCGAAGAATTCTTTTTACACTCTTCCAATGACTTGTAAGAGATCTATGCATATATTGGCTAACCTTATTGACAGAGAAAGATATCTCAGGTCTAGTTAGAGTTGCATATTGCAACGAGCCAACAATAGACCAAAAAAGTGAGGGGTGTTCAAAAAGATCATCACCCTACAGAGACAATTTTACTGTACTAAGCATAAGAGTAGGAACTCCTATGGCAGTCCCTATACCAGCCTTAATTAGAATCTCACGAATATATTTAGTTTGAGACAAGTGAAAAGTAGTTGGAGATAATTTTGTTGCTTCAATTCCAAGGAGTAGAAAAATTCTCACAAATCCTTTAAAGAGAACAAACTATTGAGTTGATTGATAGTATTTTGAATCTGATTAGAATCATTTCCTATGATTAGGATGTCATCAACATAAACAAGAATGTATAGAAGAAGTTTACCAGTTTGCTTGATAAAGAGAAAAGGATTAGACCTTGCTCTATGGAAGCCAAAAGTGGCAAGAGTAGAAGATAGCTTAAGAAACCATGCTCTAGGGGCTTGCTTGAGACCATAGAGAGATTTGTTAAGCTTACATACCTTATGTGGGGAACCTTGAGGAAAACCTAGTGGTTGATTCATAAAAACTAATTCTTTAATATCACCATTTGAAAACGCATTATTAAAATCAAATTGGCGAATTTGCCATTTAAAACTTAGAGCTATGGTAAGAACAACACGAATGGTTGTAGGTTTTATGACCGGAGCAAATACTTGATCAAAATCTATACCTTCAACTTGATGATTTCCTTTTGCTACTAAACGAGCCTTATATTTGATAATAGTACCATTGAGATGCCTTTTGATGGCAAATATCCATCTACACCCAATGACCTTTGAATTAGGATCAGAGCAGGATCTGTGAGAGTCCATGTTTGTACTTTGTAGAGAGCATTCATTTCTTCAAGCATTGCCTTGTACCAATGTGGAGAATTAATAGTAGTAGTAACAGAAATTGGAATATTATTAATTAGATCAGATTCTGAAGAAGCAGTAGCAGAGAAGTTCTTTGGTTTGGTAATTCCAGACTTTGCTCTAGTTATCATAGGGTGCTTGTTATGAGTAATAGGTGGTTGTGGTGAATTACCAAGTTGAATCACAAGGCCTCCAATAGGTATACTATCAGTATGGATTTGAGATTGAATATCAGTAGGTGGAGTGGAGGAAACTAGTTTAGGTGAAAGAGGGAAAGTAGTGTTAGGTTCAGGTATAGAAGAGGATAGAAGGAGTGTAGTGGAGTTTGAAGAGGTTGGTATTTCTGTTATTTGAAGAGTATTGTTTGTTGTTGGTTGTGATGGCAAATCTGACTTGGGTTGATTTGTAATGGTGGGAAAAGAAATAATGGGATAAGTCAAGGTTGTATGAGGAAATTGAGTTGGGTTAGAAGAAGATATAGAAGTAGGAAATAGTTCTTGATACGGAAACCGATTTTCATCAAAAAGAGCATGCCTGGTAATGTATATTTTTCCATCTTTGGTGAGACATTTGTAATCTTTGTGATGAGGAGCATAATCAAGAAAAACTGCGAGCTGAGATTTAAAATCAAACTTAGTTGAATTATAAGGCTTTAAACACAGGTAACAAGCACATCCAAAAATCTTCAAAAATGAATAATCAGGAGAATGATTGTGAAGAAGCTGAAAAGGAGAAATATTGTTAGTATTAGGAGATGGTAGTCTATTTATAATATATGTAGCAGATAGAAAAGCATCATCCCAATGATGAAGAGGTAATGATGCAACAGTAAGCAAGGCAAGGCCAACTTCAGTCACATGCCTATGCTTACGTTCAGCACGACCATTTTGCTCATGAGTATAAGGACATGAGAAACGGTGTGTTATGCCATGAGTAACAAGATATTGAGTGAAATTTGATGAGAGATACTCCCTACCATGATCAGTTTGGAAGGCTTTAATCTTGTGATTAGTATGATTTTCTATTTCAGTTTTATATTGAATAAAGGCTGTAAAGCTTGTGATTTAGAAGTTAGAAGATAGATACATGTATAACGTGTTTATAAGCATCCACAAAAGATATATAATATTTAAATCCATGAAATGAAGGAATTGCAGAAGTTCTCCATATATTAGAATAAACCATTTCAAGGGGAGCAGCAAAATTGTATTCATCCAAGTGAAAAGGCAATAGATGCATTTTAGCTTGGCAGCAATATTCACATAGACCATTATTTATTGAATTTGATGGAACAACAATATTACAATGTCTAAAAACATTCATTACAGTTTTACTTGCACAATGTCCAAGTCTCGTATGCCACAAGGAATAAGAGTTGGATTGTGCAGCATTAACAGTAGGTAAATGAATTGTAGAAATAAAAGAAAAATTAGAATCACCATGTGAACTAAATGAATTAGAAGCAATAGCAGTATGATGAAACTTATAGATTCCATTTTCATGTACTCCTTGGAGCAGAACCTCCTTGGTATCATGTGATTTCACATAGCAAGCATTAGAGTGAAACTCAAAAAAGCAATCATTATCCACTGTAAATTTGTAAACACTGATCAAATTGTTAGTAATATCAGGAACAAGAAGCAATTTATCTAAAAGAAAAAATTTTCGAGTTTGTAGATTAAGCAAATATGATTGACCAATTTTAGATATATTGCTATGTGTACCGTTACCAAGAAGGAGCTGATTTTGACCTTCATAATCTGAAGAGCTCAAAAGGTGATCAGCATTGGCAGTAACATGATGACTGGTACCTGTATCTAGTAACCAAGAAACATCATTAAGAGTAGAGGGAGTGGCAAGATAAGCCTGAGGATTATGATAGGAGGATGGAGGTGGAGCAGCTGTAGAGGAGGATGCAAATTGAGCGGTATTGGTGTTTGGTTGAAAACTTTGATCAAATCTATGAAACAATTTATGACAACATGACCATATCGACCACAAAGCTGACATTGTGGCCTTCCCTCATTGGAATTGAATTTGCCTCCTCTAGAAGATTGACCACCTCTTCCTCCTCTGCCTCCATTGTTCTGATTCAAGTTGCCTCGATCGAATTGTGATGATGACTGAGCATAATTTGCTTGAATTGTCCCAAGTTCTGTTTTCTTGAATTTTTCAATCATATTCTCATGTGGGGTTGAGAATGGGTCGGGTTGATTCGGGTTTGGAGTAAAAATGAAACCGAACCAATTAAATTCTAATTGGTTCAGTTTTTACATTTTTTCTGTCTAGACCCGAATCAATCCAACCCGATTAATAGCGGTTTGGTTCGGTTCAGGTAATCAGATACCCAATGAAATAAGAAAATTCAAAAAAATTTAAAAAAATATGAAAAAGTAAATTCTTAATTAAAATAAGTCTTCCGCAAATTAAAATAGAAAACAATGTTAAAAATTAGCACAGGAGAAACTTGAAGTTGAATGTTGATGATGAACTTGAAACGACAATGTTATTCCTAACCTGTTAAAGCAAAAACCACAACAAAAACACACAATAAGACAATTATTAGACATTAGAGCACTAAACAGAAAAAAAAACTGAGGGTCATGGTATCATAGAGTAGAGGAAATGCTACAGAGTCTGTAAAAGGACTTAACACTCAAAATTTCAAAAAGAAAAAAGGAACAGTACCGTGAACACCACCGTCCATTATCAAGACTCGAGCTTCGCGTCGCCGGTGACAACAGAAGACGGCCACACGACATGTGGTGACTGAATCACGAAGAGGACGAGTGCGACTGCGTGCAAGGAAGGTGTGACGACGGAAGACGGCGCTGCGAGACCGACGTGACAACGGAAGATGGCGTGCGAGGAGGGCGCCACCACGGAACACGGCGCTGCTAAGCAGGCGTGGTTAGGCCGTCGGTGCTGGCAGCATAATGGGAAGGGGCAAGGACGGCAAGGTTGTGGTGTGGCTATGGGGTGGGTGGGACTGTGTTTGCTGTCTGCTAGGGTTTTCTCCATTTGGAGGAATGGGAGGCTGCTGCCTCAAAATGTCTCAAAATTAGGGTTTCAGTAAAATGTTGCTTATATATATTTTTTGTGTTTTATTTTTTTAAAATAAATATTAAGGGTAATCGGGTATTCGGGTTGGTTCGGGTTCCGCTCCCCCAAAACCAATACCCGAACCAATATTAGGTTGGATCTAATCGGGTTGAACCCGATTATCCATCGGGTACGGAACCAATATAATTGGGTCGGGTCGGGTCCGAACGTGTGATTGGGTACCCGCAACCCATGCTCGCCCCTATTCTCATGTGCATGCAATAAAAATTCAGCTTCACTAAGAGTGATTGTAGCAGATATAGTCATAACCGAAGAAATGTACACATCATATTCTTCATGTAATCCATCAATTATAGCAGTTATATGATCATCAAGAGATAAAGATTGACCAATAGCTGCTACAGAATGTGCAACAGAACAAATCTTTTTGAGATAATCACTAGCAAATAAACCTTGTTTCTTGATGGATTTGAGTTGATGCTTGAGTTGTTGAATCTTGATCTTGGAGATTGTTGAAAAATGTTGTGTAATTTGGGACCAAAGTTTATGTGCATAACCACAGTCCAGAAATATGTCCTTGAAGGATTCATCCATGGAGGAGTAAAGTCAAGTCATGAGCCAATTATATTGGAGTTTCCATTGTTTGAATGTTGATGATTTTGTACCAGCGAGCTTTGCTGCATCATTATTGAATTGTGGAGGGATTTTATCAGCGAGAAGATGATCCCCAAAATCATTTCCATTGATGACATGTAGTGCAAGCTTCTCCCACGTTTTGAATGAGTTTTCAGTGAGAGGTGTAAGAATTGGTGCAGAGAGAGAATTTGAATTTTATGTAGATGAAGATTGAAAAAGGATTAAAGCAGTCATGGAAGTAAGATCTTCACAAGCTCATGATACCATGATAAGAAATTGATATGGAAGAAAGAGAGATTGAAAGCAAGAAAACTAGAGAATGAAAGAATGAATTCTATTGATCAAAGGTGCTGAATCAAGTGAAATTCAGCAGAATATATACATGAAGTCAAGGAGTTAGTTACAACTCAATAACAGAATTTGAAAGGGATAGCTATCCCATAGTCTAAGTTACAGCATCCTTATGGTGGAGTTGATTGTTATCTCTATTAGATGTACACTTGAATTAATGGCTAATAGAATGAAGTAAAGCGAATATTATTAATCGAAAATGCTAGGTGTATATATATTTTATTCAATCAAATCTAACAAAATCACTAATTTTTATATTAAATAAAAAATAATTTTAATATCAAATAACATAAAAAATAGTACATAAATATTTTATTATTTAATATCAAAATGGTCTTTTAATTATAATAAAAATAAATGACTTGATTGACAAAATAGATATACGTCTAGAATTATTGTTAATTAGTTATATTGTTTACGGGCATTTTATTAATTTTTGTCTTGTATCAACATATATTTGTTCCAAAATTTTGGTTAACCATAGAAAAATCTGTCCCATATTCAAGGCAAGATAATGCAAGTCAATTTATATATAGGACTAAATTTTCATTTTTATACATATAAAATGAAATTCGAATATATGATATTTACTTGAATGGATGAGTAAAATTAAGGACTTGTTTGGGCGAGTTTCTTGAAAAAGATTTTTTTGGAGTGATTTTTTTTTAAAAGATCTTTTGCAAAAGTAAAAGTAATTTTATGTTTTGATATCTCATGTAATAATATCTTTTTATTTATCAATTGTATTTGGGTACAATAATATGAAAAAAAAATTTGTTTATTTATTATGTTAAAACATTTTTTTTTGAGAAAAAAAATTTTTTTAAAAAAAAATGTAAAAAATATCTTCTGAAAAATGATTTTTTTTTATTTTACTAGTGCTTTTACTTTTACTATTAGAAATTACCCAAACATACTAAAAAACATAAAAAAAAATTTTTTGTCCAAAAAAAATTTATTTTAGCCAAATAATGGCATCTAAACAAGCTTTGACTACTTAATCAAGTTAAGTTGGCTGTAAAAAAAAAATCAAGTTAAGTTGGTGATGAGAACAATATTATATATACTCGAAAATATAGAGCTTGTTTGGATGTCATTATTTGGCTAAAAAAAATCTTTTTCTGAAAAAAGATCTTTTTATGTTTTTTAGCATGTTTGGGTAATTTTTAATAATAAAAATAAAAGCACTAGTAAAATAAGAAAAAACATCTTTTTTTAGAAGATGTTTTTTACATCTTTTTTTAAAAGATTTTTTTTTTGGAGGAAAAAAAGATGTTTTAACATAGTAAATAAACAAAAAAAATTTTTTATATTATTGTACCCAAATACAATTGACAAATAAAAAAATATTATTACATAAGATACCCAAACACAAAATTACTTTTATTTTTACAAAATATCTTTAAAAAAAAGATATCTCTAAAAAAGATCTTTTACGAAAAGCTCGCCCAAACAAGCCCATAGTTATGTTAAGGGACAGATGTATGTTATTACTTGTGGAGGCAAGTGCCCCACTAATATTAAAAAATGTAATGCTATTTGAACAAGTAATTTTAGTTAATCAAATTTAATTAAGTGATTTATTTTTATGCTAAATAAAATATTATTTCGATTTCAAATAATATAAAAAATTGTACATAAATAAAGTTTTATTTGACATCGAAATAGTTTTCTATTTAGTATAAAAATAAATGACTTATTTAAATTTGATTGGCCCAAAATCACTTATTCACATAAAATTATTGTTAAAGGAATCATGAGAAACTACCAATGCATATATACATATGCCCCCAATGTGAAATTAGATTTGTCCCCACAATTAAATAAAAATTATCTTGTTAACTTTTATTTCAATTCTTTTATATATTCATATTATTAATTATTATCAGATTTATTATTATTACATGTATTTAAATTATAAAAAATGGATTAATAACTATTTTAGTACTTATTATACTAAATTTGGCTATAAATAAATAAAAAATTATTTAATATTTAATATTGTGTCATTTAATTTTATATATATTAAGATGTTTATAAAAATTTTATATAATATATGAATTTGTCCTAACAACATAAAAGTTTTGGATCCCTCACCTCACTGATGGTTATATTCAATAGTAGAGTACAGTCAATGACATGAAACGGTGCTCAATACTCATCAATAGATAGAATCATAAAAAATAAGGAATTAGGGAATTAATACTATAGAAGCGACATTGTTGCCTCTGAATCATAGCTCACAAAGAACTTGTTTTGTTTTATTTTATTTTATTTTATTTTATTTTGAGTGCTCGAAATTACTGTATGACTTTTGACTTGACTTACAGTGTATAGTTTAGGGTTTAGTAATAATTTTGTCTGAGTCAAATATTTAACAATAATAATAAATTTTTAAGTATTTTAATATATACAATAAATTTATTAATAAAAAAATTAGCAACTCATTTTTTTTAAGAAAATGAATAGGGAACCAATATATTATGACCGATAAGAAGTCAAGAATAGTTACGGATGATAATTCATATAAATTTTGGATGATAACTTAATATTAAATATATGAGTTACTGATGATAACTCATATAAATTTTGGATGATAACTTAGTTGTTGGCTCCCTAATGGCCTCCTAACGTGAATTTCGTAGCATTATTCTTCTTTTAAACACAGTTGATGCCTTAAAATGTTTAAATTAAACCCATATGAATGTATACCAATAGACTAATAAACATTAATCTACTTTGAATTTACCTTTTATTTATATAATAATAATAGTGAAAAAACAAGTTATTAGCATGCCTAAAACTAAGGTAATTATTGCTAGAGAAATTATATATATCTTGAAACTTTTTACTAGCATATAATAATTTGAAAAAAAAAAAAAAAACTTGTGGGTAAAATTAAAGTAGTAGTTATTTTTCATCAACATGGAATAATGTAATTATTAATCAACTTTCATAATTTTAATCCAAAAGATTTTCACAACAACTCAACAAGTCTCAATTATTGATGGACGATGTAACATAAAAGGAGTATGACAAGGATAATATAATTTTAGGTTCTAGTAACAGTTTCTAAAAGATAAGAATTTTTTTTTCACGTACATGCATGTGGTTGTTTTTGGCGGACATAATCATTATATTTTGCTAAAATTTACTTTATACCAAACGGTGATAAGAACTTAGTAGTGTCCCTTCATCTTCATCATCCACTTCTTCAATAAAACAAACTAGCTAGGTCAAAATGAGGGGAATAATAGTAATAAAAAACTAAAAAACTAATACATTATAATTAATTATAATCAATAGGGATTCAACACATAATTACGAATAATAACTTAATATAAATTTTGGATGATAATTTAATTTTGGATATATGAATTATGGATGATAACTCATATAAATTTTGAATGATAACTTAATTATTGACTCCCTAATAACTCTCTAACATTGACTATTCTAATAATAATATTGAGGTAAGGTAAGATATATTAGCTTCAAAATTCGGTTTTTAACTTGAAGGAATTAAAAAATAGTGCAAATTTAATGAGGTGGGTACTTGACAAGTGACAAATAAGAAACATTGAAGCCCACCAAAAACTAATTACATGCACATGTGTACATTGGAAGATAAGGGTTGTTATGATTATGGCTAGAATAGAACATGCTATATAGCTTATGGACGTTCCTTAATTTTTCAACTATTTTCTTCTGTAACTTCAATTTTTGTTTGGACTTGGGTTTGAATATCTTAATCCAATCTGACGAAGAAATTATCCTGCTCCTTGCATTTGCACCAACCCAAAAATAAATAAACATGTTGTGGGCTTCAGTTAAAACTCCATTGACGAGACCAAAAAAAGAAACAAACATTGATGTCCTTAATCCATATAATAATAATAATGTTATAAGCAAGTGGGGCGGCTAAGCCGCCGGTTACTATGCACTTGCATAGTAACCCAACAAATCATGGCCGTCCATTCCTAATCAAGTTACTATGTTGCATA
>JASCZI010031431.1:0-14068 GCA_036250425.1 Stylosanthes scabra
TCTTTGTCTTGTCGTTGTTTTGCTTTCAATGATAGTTCCTCAAACCCTTCATTGATTGTCATTAATCAAAACCTACAATATTAAACCGTTGCATGCATACATACATTATGTTCTACAGTTGCCATTATCATCATTGTCGCTGCTGTCTTCTTCTTATTTATTGTGTCGTCTTCATTGTCCTCCTCCTCCTCCTTGTTGTTGTCGCCGCCGCTGCTGCTATTGCCCTCATCGTCATTGGAAGAAGCATGGGGAGTTGACGTAGAAGAAGAAGAAGAAGAAGAAGAAGAAGAAGAAGAAGAAGAAGAAGAAGAATGATAAAAAGAGGAAAAAGAAGAAGAAGAGAAAAAACAGATCAAAAAACGTTGAGCTCATAAAAAAGGAATGCATTGATCTCGTTTCTGTTATGAAATCCTAATTGATTGTGAAATTCAAAAAAACGAACCTAGCTATTAATTAGAGGCGCTTGGAGGTGGGCTAGTTGGTTAGACTTGGTTGGTTATAATGTTTGGTTGTGTATAATTATTGTAAGTAAATATCATATAATTATGAAAAAAATATAAAATAAGTTGTGATTAGTAAAAATATTTTAGTGTTTTTATTTTAATTTTTTTTTGGTGTCCTTGTATTTTAATTCATGAATAAATGAATGCAAATTAAAATAAAAATAAAATAAATGAAATAAAATAAACTAGCTAGAAAAACGATTTCTATATATAAAATAATTTGCATTGTTTAACTTTGATTGCATGCATAGCACAGTGGACAGTGATAAAGGAGAGTTTTTGTATTCTCACATACTGGAGTTCGAGCCCCAACATTCCCATTTTGGGAGTTATTTGAATGGTTTCCGGCCGGTTTGTCGGTTCAATTTCGATTTCCAAAATAGCGAGTACATGCAATGAACCGAACCATATCGGTTCTCGATTTAATTGCTTCAACCAACCGATTCGATCTGGTTTTTAGAACTATGGTAAATAGTGAAGTATCAAAAGTGAGGCTACAAGGTCATTGGTTTAGAAATTCAACCGTTAAATTACTGGTTGAACTGTCAAACCGATCTCAAATAAATAAAATTATAATTTATGAAATAATAATTATACACAACCAAGCATTTTAACCAACCAAGCTTAAACAAGCTTCTCTCACCCACGACCCTTTTTTCATATTATGGTTAGAGACGTTTTGAAGGAACCACGCTAATTTCGTGTGTTTTTTCAAATCAGTTTCAAACCAAGCTTCTCCTTCTCCTCTCTATCATTATCATCACTAGTGAGTTTCATCATTGTCCTTCTTCCTCGTCAATATCATCAATTTCTGCTCGCTCGTTCTTCTTCCTCTTGTTCGTCGAGAATGGATGATAGTAGTTATTCGCTCGATGATGAATCTGCTACTGCAACAGATCTGATCATGTAGGTAATTTGAAATCAATTTAGGTTTTCTAGATGGTTTAGATTTTAATTCCGTGATTTAGTTTAGGTATTAACTTTGCTGTTTCAGTGTTTGATCAGATCATTCGTATAGAATGTGAATCGTGCTCGGTTTTTGTTTTTGAATCATTGTGTTTATATCAATGATTGATTTTGTGTTCATACCAATCCATTTCTGTTTCTGATTTAAATCGGTTTTTGTTGCGCTTTAAATCTGTTTTTGTTTTTTACGACGCATTGCTTTTATTAAATCTGCATTGTACTTTTGATATCCTTCCATTTTTATACAAAACCGTTTCTGTTTTCGATTAAAATCCGTTTCTGTATTTTCCTAAGCACAACTTTATTAAATCTGCGTTGTGTTTTAAATGTCTTTGCTTTTTATATAAAATCATTTCTATTTTTATGAAAGTCTATTTCGGTTTTGGTATTTTGCAATTTTCTGTTATATTGATGAGGAGTATATTTCAAAGGCTAGAATGACTTTTCCAACAGTTGAAGAAGCTGGTGCTTTCTATAGAGAGTATGTTAAACGTGCTGGGTTTTCTACTAAAATAAGGAACACTAATAGGTATAAGGAGACCAAGGAAATAAAGAATCAACTCATCACATGTAATAGAGAGGGGAAATGGACATTTGAAGTGCCGTATGTTGAGAAGACGAATCCCACGTGTGGTGCAAACTGTCCTGCACAAATTTATGTGCATGTAGTGAAGAAAACCAGACTCTGGTGTATTTCAAAGGTTGTTCTTCATCATTCACATCCATGTTGTCCTGATCAAGCTCAGATGTTAGCACAACATAGGGAGCTCAGCATGCATGTTCGTCGTACTATTGAAAATAACGATCAATCTAGTATTAGACCAAATCAAACATATCAATCGTTTGTGACAGCTGCTGGTGGTCACAATGAGTTGAGATTCATTGAAAAAGATGTCAGAAACTACATCACTAGGGAGGTTCGGAATGTGTCGGAAGAAGAAGAAGCGAATGAGCTCGAAAAATACTTCTTCAAAATTAAGGAGTAGAACCAAAACTTCTTTTATGAGATTGTACTTGATGGCGATAACAGAATTAAGAATGCATTTTGGGCTGATGCAATGAGCAAGGCTGCTTTTGAATATTTTGGTGATGTTGTGTCATTCGACACAACTTACAATAAAAACAGGTGTGCAGATTTGTGTTTCATTTTTACTTCTAAATCCATATTTGTTTTCATATAAATCCGTTTCTATTTTCATTATAAATCTGTTTCTATTTTCTTTTATTTCTTATTATGTTTTCATTATAAATCTATTTTTGTTTTCTTTTATTTCTTATTCTGTTTTCATTATAAATAGGTATGATATGCCTTTTGCTTCTTTTGTTGGTGTAAATCATAATGGGCATTCTATACTCCTTGGATGTGCTCTAATGAAGAATGAGGACACGAAATCTTTCAAATGGCTATTTGATTGTTGGCTTCGTTACATGGGAGGGAAGCTATAACACCCTAGGCAACAGCACCTCCGGATCGTGCTGAAATCCAGGAGTTATAGACCTTCTAAAACCCTTTCAATTCGATACTATCATTATTTAATATTGAGCCTCTAATAAACGCGTGCTAGTTCTACCGAAAATCGGACAGAGTCTCCTCTGTATTTAGAACATCACCCAGTTATTTTACATGTACTTGTTCCAATTCAACAACCAGCAAACTCCAACATATATCTATACAAGTATCAAAAATACATAATAATTACTAATACACAATCCAAAATATACAACCTATCCCTCTTAAAATTACAACCACATATGGCGAGGGAAAGACAACACAGCTAAACCAACCAGCGACAACCTTAACTGTAGACTTCCCGGTCCAATCCCGACTTCCTTACTAAGTGTCCTGTACCTGCCACTAAAATGTAGGGGGTGAGAACAAAACATCACGTTCTCACCTTTTCAGGAATACTTTCAAAGTAGCAGATTAGCGTGCAATTAAGTAAATACAATTTCCAAGCTATTTCAAAACAAAGCGGGAATCTTTCTTGAGTTTAGAAATCCTTTTTACAAAAACATAATAGAAAACCCGGTTTTGACTCTCAACCAACATTTCAGCACCACCCACATCAACCAATCAACCGAATCACACAAACACAGGCAAACCACGCAATTCAAGTACAAGCGAACACAAGCATACAAGCAATACAAGCAACAAGTAGCAATTAGGAGAGCCAATACAATTTCACACCCATACAATGCAAACATATGCAAATGATGCATGCCTGGTCCTAATGGCTATGATGAGCTCACCCGGTCCGTTATCTTAGCCAACCCGACCGATCCAGTACTAGTCCCGGACCACTATCGGAGGCACTTCCCCGAGGACAACATGCTCATTGCCCCGAACATTTATGTTCTTTCTCTCAATATATATATATATATATATATATATATATATATATGGGGGTTTCTCTCCTTATTGCATATATAACGCCCGTACACTGGGACGTTAGTCCGAAGACCCCCTGTCATACACTGGGACGTTAGCCCGCAGGCCCCCACTGTCATTTCGACTCACGTATACATCACTTAGGTGATGCCTTCCACTTAAGGGCAACCAATTCACTCTTTCATATATATAACGTTAGTATTCATTTAAGGCGTAGTTGGAGTATGGGGTATATATCTTCACTTTAAAAACCAAAACGACAACTTTGAAACACGAATCTTAAATTAGTTTAAGACCAGAATCGATTCTGGAAGGCTGAGAATCGATTCCCTGGAGTCTTGTTAAAGAGACCTCGTCTTTGGATGATTATGAATCGATTCGAGGGGTCCCCGAGTCGATTCTAATCACTCTAAAAGCTTGAAATTCGTTTCGGCTTAAAGTTGAATTGATTCGTGCTTCACAGGAATCGATTCTCTACACAGAGAGAAGTTCTTCTCTTTTATTTTCAGCAAGGAGAATCGACTCTAGCGGCTCGAATCGATTTGAGTTAGTTCAAAACACATTCCTTGCTCTCTGTGTAATTATGAATCGATTCAGGCCAGAGGAGAGTCGACTCTGAGGTTACAAAATTGCTTTTCTTGAAAATAAAAAGTCCTAAGAATCGATTCTTCCTTAGTACGAATCGATTCCCTCATTGAAGAAAACCATTTTCACAAAAACCTAAGTCTTTGGTTGAAAACCTTTTTTATAAAAACCTTGTTTAAACACTCATTTTCAAATTCTAATCCACTTTAGTCAAAACTCATTCAAAATACCTTCCAAGACTTTCTAAAAATCGGAATCCCCACGCTCCCAACTACCCTTTCTTATCTCTTTCTCAATCTTGCCTCTCTCATGAGCACTTCAATACCATTCATCACATTAATCATCATTATCACAACTTTGTCTCATAACAATAACAAGGCCTTCAGCCCACTTTCATTTTAGCCATAGCATAATTCATTCCAACACATCGTTGGGCACATCTCTCATCCAAAACCATTTCCAAATCTTCTTTAATTTCAATCAGAACCAAGATTCAGACCAACATTTTCCCATTACTCAAAACCAGCTTTAAAACCATTATTGAAAACAAAGAACACCAGATCAACAACCGTTTCAAAACCTCATTCATAGTTTAGGAAACCAACCAAATCACTTAGTCACATAATCCATCAAAAATCACACACATAGCAAGCATTTACTCAATTATAGTGATCACACTAACTCATCAAGTATTCTCACTTTCAAACGGTTAAACCCCTACCTTGTGTTACCAATCCTACAACTACGAGGTTACCGTAAGCTCCTTACACTGTAAGCTCCTCAGCACCCGCAACAACTCCTATTCTTCAACCAATTATCGCTAATCAACCTATAACATCAAGATCTAGCGCATTTATCAACGAATAAACTACAATATTGACACTAATTGACAACCAAGTACAACCGAGAACCATAATAGTACATGGACAGCCGGATACAAACGGAATAAGACCTACCATGACTCTATCAAATGGGGCAGCGGCTCCGATAGCTAATTTCTAGCGATGACGGCGACTAGAACCAAGCAGCAGCAACTCCGGCAACCATCCCCAGCGGCGGCAGCGGCGTTACCTAAATAATAACGGCTAAAACACATATGCACGACCATCTAAGTGCTGGAAATTCAAAAGAAGAAGATGGGTTCGGGTAATGTCTTACCAACTACAATTTTTTTGATGACTATGGTGTTTTCTGGCAACAATGAAGCTGTTTTCCGGCAAGACAAAGGCAAGGTGGTGGCTGGTTGATGGCTGAGCTTCGCATTCCTCTTCCGGTTTGCGCTCCTCAGCCATGCAAGGGTCAACGACGGCGAACCCGTGGCTAGAAGCAACAGCAACTCGGAATCCTCTCTCTCTCTGCAGATCCCTTTCTCTCTTCGAACCCCTCTCTCTTTTCTTCCTTCAATGGCGACGGCGACGGGGTCACCATCAACGACGGTGGCGGCTCCGCTAAATCGGCGGTGACAGAAACTCCGTCAACACCTTCTTCTCTTCGGTTTACTCTCTCTCCGAATGTATATTCTCTCTCAGTTTCGATCTCTCTCTCTCTCTTGGTATGTCCGGCGGCGGCGTCGATGGCAGCCCTCATGCCCGCCGGTGACGTCTCTCTCTCTCTCCCTCTCTTCTTTGTTGCATGTGTATGTGTGTGTGGGTGTTTGGCTCTGATAGGGTTTGTGTAGTGTTTCAGAGAGAGATGAGGGTGTATGGGTTTAGGCGGCTGTGAGTATGAGTGTGGGAGTGGGTCAGATGGAAATTAGGATTAGATGTGCTTTGGGGTCAATGTGGAATTAAGCAAAATTGTAGGGTGGCTATTATAATTCAACAAAGTACCTCCTAGGGGCGGATTCACAAATCTAGGTTGTTACAGAAGCCACCAAAAGGAACTATTACCGATCAATGTCCATTGATGCCAAGCACCATTGAATCTTGTATGCCAACAAAAATTCATAAGCAGTGTATTTGGCATATTATGAAGAAGATTCCTAAAAAATTGAATGGATTCAAGGGACATGTTGATATCGAACAAGAGATGAGTCAGATTATGTGGTCCTCTCTTTCAATAGATATTTTTGAAAGAGATTGGGAATCTTTTCTTACTAAACATGATCTAGGTGGGAATAACTGGCTGTCAGGTAAGGATTCCTTCTATTTACATATAAAATCCATTTGTCTTGCTTAGATTTCCGTTTCTGTTTTTTTACTCTGGTTACATTTTTGTGCATTTTATCATAACTTTATGAAGATCATCATTTATGGGTTCCTGTGTATCTTGAAATAAATTTTTGGGTTGGGATGAGAAGTACACAAAGGAGTGAAAGTATGCATGTTTTTTTTTAACAAATTCATTACTCGGAAGAGCTCATTGATCCAACTTGCTAAGCAATACGATAATTGCTTAGGTAGTAAAGAACAAAAAGAGAGGGAAGCTAATGCTAGAGATTCTCACACCACCATTCCTTGTGCAACCAATTCAGGAATTGAAGCCCAATTTCAGGATGTTTATACATATGCGAAATTCAAGGAAGTGCAAGCATAATTTAGAGGAAATATTAACTGTGTGGCAAGATTTAAGCAGCTCGTTTTAGGAACCATTGTATATGATGTTTTAGAAGAGGTTTCAAGCCACTACAAAAAAAGTCCGTTGCTGGCGTAATTACAGGCGGATTTTTGCATGATTTTCGTCATTTTTAACGTTATCGACGGATTTACCGGCGGATTAAAAACCTCGCCGATAATACATTACTGGTGGATTTTTAAATTCTGCCGGTAAAATGACGGAAAGCCGATAGAATATAGAAGAGACCACAAAACAAAAAAGGAACAATAGCGAGTTTAGTGGTATTGTGATCCAAAAGGCGATGTTGTATGGATCCAACACAATCCCCTCCTATCACTTCATCCGGCAGATATGGATAGGGGACTACCCCTTGGGCTGGATTAGACGGGCCAACTTCCTAACCCTTGTTCTATTGGTTTGGCAGTTGCTACCAAGACGATTTCTTTATGCCCATCAAAGGACCTCGAGATGCTAATCCACGAAAAACGATACGAGAAATTCGAAAGAACTCATATACGGAACGAGGGCGACCCGTGGAAATACATCGGTTTCTTACTCGTGCAAAGGAACTATTTCTTGGCAACTTGGACAACTTATAATGAAGTTTGTCTTGCATATCACTAGGAAGATCCGAATATTTACAAAAGGCTTTACAAAGCTTTCGTTTCAATTCACATTTAGTCACGAGCAATCTACGTTTGTGATCTCGTATATTTCGCTTCTCTGACACGAATCTCTTACTCAGAATCTCCCTCATCTTTTTACAAAAAGCCCACTTATTATTACCCAATTCATTAGAAGATGCTCATCTGTAACATATTTAAAGTGGCCAATTCAGGTTCAACATTACCATGGGAATTACCGGCGGAAAAAAAATCTGTCGGTAATCCCCCCCCCCTAAATTCTACTGTTAATGATAAATTATTTTAATTGATTTTTTAATTAATAGAAATTTACCATCGGAAAAATCCGCCGGTAATTTCCATGGTAACGTTAAAGATTTTTTAAAAAAATAATAAATGCATAAAATATTACGGGTGGATAATGCATAAAGTGAATAATGAAAAATAATTACTCTTATTCCGCTACGATGAGGCCAATTCTTGCTGGTTCGAGCCATCCATGACCCCCTCGCCCTTTAGCTTCTCCCATTTCCTCATCTTCTTCCTCTGGTACTAGTGACGGAGTTCCTCGTGAGTGAGAGTGATCTCCTCAAGCTCCTGTTCATTTCCCTGTTTATCCACCTCCACGTGTCCCTATGATGGATGCTCGTCAGTATCGTAGATTATTTGCTCAGCGTCATGTAGCTCCCCCATGCATGAGGTTAGAGAGACATCAAAGGAGGAGTACCACTCAGAGCAGTAGGGATGTTTCTTCGGCGGACGGCTTCTAAGGTTCGAATTGAGAGAGTTTTAGTGTGAGTTCTCGCTCAGCTCTTTCCAGTCACACATCATCTGATAGTGGGTCTTCTGTGCATTGGTCTGGTTCGAGCGTATCATCGGGAGGTACATCTTCTGAAGATGACTTGGTGAATCGGCATTTTGCGGGTACCTTTCCCCCTCCTATGCCGTAGTTATAGAGTTTGAGATTATGTTGTAGTACCTCATTAATTGTTAGAATAGTACGAGGAGTAGGGAGTTTAGTTGAATTGATTCCTAGACTAGGCGACCTTTATTGAGGTCGGTATCGGTTCTTAGAGATTGTCTAGTCGAGTTGTATCTTATTTATTTTCATGTATCTGTTGTTTTCTTTGTATGCTATCAAACCTTGATGTACGAAAGCGTGTCAGTTTCTAATGAAGTATTCTTAGTTGTTCTTTCTTTATCTGCTTACTTGTCTCTTCATTACTTATTACCATCTTCATGTTGTGCTAAGTACTTCCGTCGATATTGCGCTTTCACGTCGTTAGATCACGACAGGCTTATGTTAGTCTCAAGGGTCTTGGTTAGTTTATGTGACAACCTAATCATGGGTATGATCATGACATACCGAAAGTTGGGATGTTACAATGTTGATTGGCTAGATAAAAGGCAAGTTGTGAAAAGCGAGATTAGGAAGGAACTGAGAGCCTCTTTAGCCCGAAACACTAGAGCGAACAGAGCGAATACACGACCGGGAAAGGTTCATAATGCTCGATTCTATGACTTGTGGCCTTTTATGCAGTGCAAGTCAATTATCATCTTGAAAGCTTATTTCATTTGTGGGGTTAGCATTTACTAGAATGCTCTTACCTGTTCTCTTCCACAGTTTTTTTGTTTCTTCTATTTTTGTAGTTTTATTCTCAGCATGACACTTGTGTAGTTTCTCTCTGGTTCGATTTACTTGGGCATGAAGACATGCCGATGTTCAAGTGTGGGGAGGTTTGTAAACCCATTTTAGATGGATTATTCTGTGCTTTAAATTTGGAATTTATCAACCTCAGATCACTTAAATACATGCGAAACGAGTGCATCATGAATAATTTTTCCTTAGAACTTAAACTGTGAACATACGCTATTTTAGCCAATTTTCTACTGTGAATTCATCCATTTCCCATTCCACTCGATGCCTTGATTTGTTTGTTCAAGCGTTTCAGGTTTAAATAGGTTAGAATCAGAATGAAAGTGGCTAAAAAGGACGAAAGGAACAAGGAAATCATGAAGAGAAGTTTGGAAGCCAAAGCCTGATACCTGTGTGCACGCACTAGATGTGTACGCACCCGCTGCTCAATGCATGCACACCCACCAACGTGTTGCCCAAGTTTTCATCAGAGGTGCGTACACACAGCCACCGCTGACAACGCCTATAAATAGAGGAGACCACACCATTTGGGGACACAACCATTCATACACTTATTTTTCTCTCTTTAGTTGCTCTAGGTTTTTCCACTCTTGTAGCCACACTGGCCAAACATTTTACCATTTTTCATTTGTCTGATTTATATACTGTTACTCTATCCGTTTTATTTTCAATCTAATTCTACTGTTACTGTTATTATGTCTCTTTATTATTTTGCATGCTTTATTTCTGTTATTATGATTATTGTTAGTATGGAGTAGTAATCTTGTGTCTTGGCCATGGGTTGAAGTGTGCGGATGACCTTAGTTACTAATCCCTAAGGACACAGATGGGAAGAGCTGGGGTTAATTCCGATGCCGTTGACACTAGATTCTGGCTAATAACGAGAAGACCTTAACAACGCAACTTGATGGGTTATTTGAGTTTGCCGAATACCTTGGTTTTTTGTTATTAGAAAAGGCTAGGACTTACGGATAAGGGTTAATCTCACCATTCGACCATTAGACAGAGTGGCTAACTCTTCAACATGACAGACCATCTAAATTGGGATTGCGGCGATTATAGGGACACACAATACTTCAACCTGAGGCCGAGCACTTTTAATTCTTATTGCAATCTTATTCTGTTTTTCTGCTCTCTGTTCTCAAAACAACCATTGCAACCTTGAACTTTTCACAACCAAACGCAAACCTCAGTTTTCAATTCCTAGGGAGAACGACCCGAGTTCAATACTCGGTATTTTTAACTGGTTGCTTCTTGTGACGCCATTTTATCTAAATTTGTCGAGGCTCTCATAATCGGTTCGGAGCTATCTGCAAAGAACTCCAAGTTTTCAAAACTAAGAGATTCTGAATCGGTCTTGGGAGCACCGTCAGGAGGTTTGATAAACCCATATTTGATGATTAATTATGTTCTATAATTAGGGGGTTTATCAACCAAAAACCACACTATCGCTTGTGAATAACCATGTTTGTGAACCTTTGCTCATATATGCTCTTATAGAACAATATGTGTTAAGTTAGCCTTAAAATGATAGGAATTTATAAAATCTCATCCTATTTGGTGCCTTGATGATTTTGTTAGTGTATTTCCATGCCACCACATGAATCCCTGGAAGCATCACGAAAGTGCCTCTGTCTGATTCGTGCGACCGCACAGCTCGCACGTGTCGCACGTATGCATGGAAAGGACGTAAAGCTATCCTTACGTTGACCGTGCGACCGCATGGCTACTTCGTGTGATCGCATGAGTGCGTCTGGCAGAAACTTAATGAAGACTAAAAATGGAATTTCAAGTTTACGGGTCAAGACCAAGCCCCTTGGAAGGCGTAATTCGATATATATGAAGAGGGGATAGCTGAAACACAAGGCATACACTCACTATTAGAATCATTAATAGTTTTAGATAGTTTTTGGGAGAGTTTTCCATCTCTCTCATTTTCTCTCCTTAATTCTTATTGTTCTTCATTTTCTATTCCGATTTCCAGCCCACTAGCCATAACTCTTACTTAATTTCAGTATTTGAATGCTTGTTTAATCATACTCTTGTTCAATTAATGCAGTTTTTACTTGTTTTTCTTATCTAATTCTCTATTTCTCAATTATATCTCTCTTGTTCTTATGTTCTCATTTTTATCTTGCTAGAATTTATTTTGATGCATGTTCTATTGATGATCTACGGTTTGATTATGCTTGTTTGTTAGTTATCTTGTTGATTTATTCAATTAGCTATCTTAATTTGTCAATTTATCTTATTATTCATCATGTCTCTTTACTATGCCCACCATGTGTTTGATGTTTTGTTTCTTTTGAGTATGGAGTAGTGTTCTTGTGTCTTGATCATGGGTTGAAGTGTAGATGATCTTAGCCACTAACCCATAAGGAAAAGAATGAGTTAACGATATGGTTAAAACTATTTTGTTGACGCTAGACTTTTGCTAGTGATGAGTGGAACTTAATGAGGTGAACTTGATGGATTATTCTCGTTCACGTAAGTAGCCTAGGACTTACGGATCGGGGTTAATTCCCCCACTCAACCATTAGACAGAGTGAGTTTAATTCCTTACGTGAAAATCACTCACAATTGGGATTAGTGGTGATCATAGGGACACATTATAATTCAACTCAAGACCAAGTACCTTTTATTAATTGCAACATAAGTTATTTCTTATTTCTTTTTTGATTCACCATTCTCAACTATTGCAACCCCAAATATTTTCTCAACCGAGGAAAGTCTCAATTTTCAATTCATAGGGAAACCGACCCAATTGCAATACTCGATAAATTTTTGGTTGTAACTTTGTGACATTTTTTAAATCTCGATTCGCTTGTTTTCGCGTCAGTTGGGACTATACTCGCAATAAAGAAACTTGATTTTTGGATCATTTTTAACCAACCAGAGCAGGTGCGTCAATGACTTCCTTGATCTATATGGGAGCTTTTTGACTCTGATCCCCTTGGTTTATAGCGACGATCTTGAGTGTGGATTTGTTTTGTTATAATCCACTTTGTAAATACCAAAGTGACATAGTGAATAATATTGATAACACTCTATATCTCTTTATAATTTAATAAACTCTTTAATATTTATTAGTAGTAATTTTCTACTTTATGATCACTACAAGATTTATATGTATTTATGGGAGTTTTTTGTGGAGTTTTTCAAAAACCTCCGCAATACATTTTATTTGTGGTACTGGCAATTTATAAAACTCCCATGAACAAAAAGTCTCCCGCAATCAAAATTTACGAGTTAAATATTAAATTGGCCCCTAAAATTTGGGGTTATGATCAAATTAGTCCTTGAAATTCAAATGGTATCAAATTGACCCATCACTTTTATGATTGTGATTTATATTGGCCCTTTTGTGGATCTTTGTCAAAAAATGCAGATGTGGTCGTTAATTCGCAACGCTGGGCTCTAATAAAATGACGTCGTAATGTGTTCGCACCAAAACATCACCAAAATTGAATGTTTGAGGTACTTTGTTTACAAATATTTGATCCCATATGACATATTAAAAGAGAGATTTTAACTTCTTTTACCTTCAAACGATGTCATTTTGGTGTTGTTTTGGCCTGAACTCATCAAGACGTTGTTTTATTAGAGTCCAACGTGGACAATTAACAACCACATTTGCATTTTTTTTACGAAGAATCACAAAAGGACCAACGTAAGTCATAACTATAAAAATGAGGGGTCAATTTGATGCCATTTGAATTTCAAGAGCCAATTTGATTATAGCCCCAAATTTTAGCGGCCAATTTGATATTTAACTCCAAAATTTACGATTAAAAGTTAAACTTGGCCATTGTGATATTTCAGAGAGAGAGATAGAGAGGGAGAGTGAGGTGAGAATTGAGATCGTAAAAACCTTGAAACCCTAATTTCAGCATTGTTGTCGTCACCGCCGCCGCCGCTTCTGCAACCATTGCCATTGCTGATGTCGCCTCCGTTGCCAACGCCATTGTCCTTGCCGTCGTAAAGCTTCTGGATCGAGCTTCTTCTGCTTCTTCTTCTTCTTCAAATCCACTCCACGCATCTCTTCTTCTTCTTCTTCTTCTTCTTCAACGCAGATTTCTTTTTCTTTATCTCTCAGGAAGTTTCACTGCTGGTAATTTTTTTCTTCCTCTTTCCAACCTAATCGTAGTGCTTCTTCTTCTTTTCACAAATTCAACAAACAATTTCACTTGTTATAATTTTAATTTGATTATGTGTATATAATTTGTCAGGAATTCATCATTGTTGAGAGGGAGGAGAGTGAAGTGAAGCAGAGCTTCTAGCAATTGAATTTTTCATCATTGTTAAGTTATAAATCTGTTTTAAATATTAATTACATAATGTTGCTCCTGTTTTCCCTCAAATTAGCATGATAATTGATTAATTCAATCTCATATTTAGTTAGAACTAGTTAATGAACTCCTGCTGATGAGGTACTGCATATTACTGTTGAGCTGCTCCAACCTTTCCTACGTATTGTTCTGCCTCTTTTCAGGTTTGCTTCTCCTGTTTTACTTATTTGTTATTTTGCTACAATAACTTGTTAATATCACTAAGAGCTTGTTTGGAAAGTATTTAATATGAGAAAAGAATTCTAATTCCCTTGAGAATTGAATTCATTTCTATTTGAGATTCAATTCCATGATTTGGAATGACATTAACATATAATAGAATAGAATTCAATTTTTTGGTTTGGAATGACTTTAACATAGAATAGAATTGAATAAAATTTTCTTCTTTTACAATTTTGTCCTTGACAAAGTTATATTATTAAATATCCCTTATCATTAAA
>JASCZI010031432.1:829-16365 GCA_036250425.1 Stylosanthes scabra
TAAATAGGGTTATGATTTCATAAGTTTTTCATATTCAGAAATCAATAAGAATTTCATATTCTTGCTCTCTAGCTCTCTCTCTTGCTTTTATATTATTCTCTCTTTTATAGCTTTAGTTTCATAACAGTTTTTTTTTTCTTGTTTTTTCCTTGCGTTGGCCTCAAAATAGTTTTTCACTGTGTTTTTTTTTTTTTGGTGTATTCTTCAAGATCTTACTTTGGGCCTTGAACTTTCGTTTCTTCGACGTCATCCATCCTTCCTCCTTTCGGTTGTATTAGCTTTCGCATCAACGTCAAAAAAAAAAAAAATTCACATCCAAATAGTGGAATAATCATTTTATATTTATGACCATCCAAATAGTTATTTGTTACTTTATCCAAAAAAAAAATACTTATTTATTACGGGTCTAAAAATAAAAAATAGTAATTTATTAATTATTATTATTATTACTATTATTATTATTATTATTATTATTATTATTATAACCAGCTTGAGTTGATATATAATTAGCTCACTAGTCTATTTAAACAAACATTGAGAATTCAAATCCCGCATTATATATATAGCAATTCACTAGCAAGCGGCACTAATTAAGTAGAGTTTAGGTCCGTAATGGATTAGTTTTTTTGTTTAAAATAGTTTGTTCTAACTCTCAACTCATAAGGGAAATTAGAGTATAATACCTGAAAAATATAAAACAACATCTACACAATACCAAAATAATCAAGCAAAAACACCAAACAATAAATTATCAGACCTAAAACACCCGATAGTAAAATAACACCACATCAATTACAATGACACCACAATATTAGCGCACGTAGTCCAATGTGATACCCAAAACTATATAAGATCGAACCTTCACTTTTTTAGGTTGTCTTGATCATCATCCTTCATTCTATTTTATTTTTTTGGATATGTTCTTATGGGTTTTTTTCTTTTGTTTTGCTTTTCTTCTTTTCAAAGCTAGAGTCTCATTTAGCTCCTTTAAAATAGCAATTAAATCTTCCCAATCCTCATAGTCCCCCGCCTTGGAATCAATATTTGACACACATTCTTTCCTATTTTTTGTCTTCACAAGCTCCTTAGTTTGTACCGCTTCTGTTGCATCGTCCTTATCATTCACCTTATCCAAAGCCTTACCTCCATCTCCATCTTCCGCATCTTCGCTGCTTAGGCTCGCAACTTCCTTACTCAACTTGTTTTGAATTACTTTTCTTGTTATCCACTTCTTTTTCTTTATCTTACCCTTTGATAATGATCCTTCTAAATTTGGTTTAAAGTTTCTTCCAAGTCGAGAGGGTGTCTAGGATTGTTTGTAGAGACATCCTCCCATTCGTATTGACCACCTTCACTCTGTTAGCTTTATTCATTCCTACAAATTTCTTTGTCACATTTTGTTGTCCCAACTAAATTTTAACTAGCACCTCTTTGCCTTTTTTTTGAAGCAGATTTTTTTAAATAAATAATATGAATATAGTATATCCAAATTTAAATAAAACTATAAAAATTTACCTTTTTACAATGTCTATATAATGCTGCTGTCGGAGGGGAGTAACCAAAATTGAGGCAGTGCCTAGTGGCACTAGGCCAAATTTTGACAAGGGAGTGCCGCTTTCCTGCAGCATTGGTTGAGCAGGGGTGTGCTTCAGACTGTGACTACGCTGAGAGAAAATTCCTGCGTTAACTTATTTTCGCCAAAAAGTGTATCATTATTTTAAGAAAATATATATGGAGGCACACATGCGGTCTCAAATGAGAACAAGCATTTACTAACAAAAACAGAGAGAATTAAGTAATCATAGAGAGATAAAATGTACTAATAATTAATTAATGAATTAGTTGGTGCAACGAGTGATTATTTCTGTGTCACACATACATACATGCGCACAATCAGATTTTATTACACAATAAGAGGAACAAGGAACATTCCTTAATGCCATTTAGGATTTATCAAATACCCCTCTGTCTGCCATTAATGAATCATTCCCCAAACCATACAACTCAACATGTCTCACATATACACCACTCAAAGGCCTCTAAATCTGCCTTCCTTGTTAAACCCAAATAATATAAGAACTATATCTGCCTCACTTCAACAATAGTATTAGTAGTAGTAGTACTCATCGATCAACAAGACCATCCACAATCATGATTATTATTATGTTAGGTTCCTGGAGGCACAAGTTCTTGGTCTTGATGATTCTATTACTAGCTTTTGTTGTTGATGTGTCAGAAGGATCAAGGTTGCTTCCTGATAAGGAAAAGGAATATTACTGGGAACAGATGCTTCCCAAGAAGCAACCTTCTCCATCATCTTCTCCCTCCAAAGGCACTAACTCTGATGTGTTTAACACTTCTTCCTCGCCATTGGAAACTCATAATAGTGCTTCTAGTTCCTCAGATGGAAAGGTTTAATCTTCAATTCTGCTGCTGATTACAAAATCTAGTTTATCCCTGCTCTCACCTGTTTTTTAATTTCCTCATATAATAATTAACCTCTCTTTCAAAGTAATTCTTGTACAGTAGATTTTTCGGAAGACAGAGGAATGAAACAACTTTGTTTTCACTTCACAATATTAGGCACGTGTTCATGGAAATCAACGGTAGTTGTGTTATTCCTCTTTGTCTTTTCTTTTATTTGCCACCATCTTGTAAGAAACTTGTGAGGTATCAAAAGAGAAGAAGAAAAATGTTTCCTTGCAGAAGAAGAAATCTTTGGTTTTGTAGCAGAGAGATCTCATACTCCGAATATATATACCTCAGTATTATGATCAGAATATCAAATATTCAAATCATGTCTAATTGAATACATCAGAGTGAAGCCCTATGCATAATGGTCAAGGATTTAAAATAACAAACTAAAACCACAAACTTGAATTCGTGTCATTTGTTTACATATATAAACAATGCATAATTTTGGGCTATAGTTTAGACTTTATGATTCATATTTTTATTATTTATTTGCTTTCCAAGACTTTTTCTTCAAAAAAAATTATGTTGAATGGTTGTAATTTGGTGGGTTTGTAAGTAATTCAAGTTGCATTACCTTGGACCAATTGATTAGAGCTTCTTTTTCCTTGTTAGTTGGGTAACCACTACCGTGAAAGCAAGCAAAGCATTATTAGCTCGGTGCTATACTGCTATAAAAATAGTTAGTAGCTTAGGCACCATTAAACTTGAACCACCCTAACATATATAGCACATACATTTTTATGATTTAAAATTATAAATAATCACAGACCTTCAATGATAATCTTTTCTTTAGAAACATCTAGGTTTCCCTGATGCAATTGGTGCCACATTATTTAGCTAATTTATTCCCGATTCCATTGTCGGAAATATATCATAGAGCTGTCAAACAAACTTTTCTGCATGGATCTTACTCTAACATATCCAAAGCAGCCTGCTGTCTTCTCTGTTTTGCATGATCGAAATTTAAATATATTATAGTTTCCACGCTCAAACCACATTAATGAACTATTTAGTTATGCACCTAGAACTAACAACTATATATGAGTCTATGACAACATAACTGCTATTTTACATTAGACAATAATGAGATTACCAAACACCGCATTGTCTGCCATGTAAGCATGATTACCCTAAGCAAACAACTTGGCAGCCTCCCTATATTACTGGAACATGTCTACTAACTACCCTAAAACTCTTTCAACATCTTGCTCCCCAATTTAAAGTTAAATAGAACTAAGGCTCTCTGCTTTTCCTTATTAATACTCTTTGTTGGAGACACAACTCCTTGGTCTTTAGTCTTTACTCATCACAAAAATAATCACAACAGAAATAAATTTAAAATCATGTGTCAAATCAAATGTTTAGCGGCAATTATTCAAAATCTCTGAACTTTCTTAATAGTGTATAACAGAAAAGTAAAACCAATATAAACCTTAGAAAATGAATAAGCTAAAAATTCAGAAATACAAGTAGTTATCCAGATCATACCAATACAGCATGCCATACAACAAATTGAATAAGCTAAATTTTATCTATTTAATCATCTTCCACCGCCCAGAGACATAGAAACCTGACTTATGCTATCAAACTTAGAACTTTGAACATCAAAGACAGAGGATGATGATGCTTTTAACAAGCTTTTAGTAACTTCAGAAGATGATTTGTCACTTTCCCATCGGTGTTTCTCTCCAACTGCTTCTCTAAGCCCCTCAAGTTCTGATGCAACTTCTTTCATGGTAGGCCTTTCTTCCCTCTTCACTCTCAAACACTGTTTTGCAACATTGGCAAATTCCACAAGGTGCTCAACCTTTACCTCATTTATGATATGTTGGTCCACAATCTCAAGTAACCGCCCTTCTTCCATTGAAGAAACAAAGTATGCTGCAAGGTTTCTAACCTCCGGGTCAGCGAAAGAGACTGCCTTCTTTCCGGTGAGCAGCTCTGCTAAGATGACTCCAAAGCTATAAACATCGCTTTTCTCAGTTAACTGGCTGGTGTGCATGTATTCAGGGTCAAGATACCCTAGTGTCCCCTGCACCAAAGTGGTTAATTCAGTTTGATCAAGGGGAACAATCTTTGAAGCTCCGAAATCAGAAATCTTTGCCGTGAGATGAGAATCAAGTAGAATATTGGTAGTTTTGATGTCTCTATGTATGATCGGCATATAAGTAGCAGAATGCAAGTATGCTAAGGCCCCAGCAGTTTCTATTGCGATTCTCAATCTTGTTCCCCAAGTAAGTTTCAAAGATTGGTTATGATCATGAAGATGTTCAAAAATGGTACCATTGGGGATGAACTCATAGACAAGTAATGGAACTTGTGTCTCTAAGCAACAACCTAAGAGTCTAACCACATTTCTATGGTTGATTTGGGAAAGCAACACAACTTCATTGATAAATTGCTCAACTTGGGTTGAGCCACTGATTTTGGATCTTTTAATTGCAACGGTTCTATTGTCTGATAGTAATCCTTTATAAACTGTTCCTTGACCCCCTTTGCCTAAGATCTTGGCTTCATCAAAGTTGTTGGTGGCCTTCTTTAATTCTTCCACAGTGAAGACTTTGGCTGTTTCTATTGAGCCTCTATGTCTTGAAATCTGTTCTAGTAGGATGAATCCACCGTTTTGTTGGAAAAACTGTTCCTTAAGTTTATCTAGCCTCTTTTCCTTCATTTTCCAATACACGTAAAATCTTATCACAAGTAATGCTATCACACCCACACTAACGCCTGCACCAATGACAAAAGTAAGTTTGAAACACATCGCTCGTCCCTTTAAAAACATTGAAATAGATCAAAATAATAATCATATTTAATTTGACTGTAATAATTTACTACTGATTCTCTTCAAAGACATTTATTGAATTTATATGTTTTAATTTATTTAATTGAGCTACAAGATGCTCTAATAAGAGGAAAAAAGTCAATAATTAAATCAGTTACTATACGTTATATTTATATATATTTAATATTTTTAATAAAGTAATTTACCACAAAATTCATCAAACATATTAAAGTAGAATAATTAAATTTTTTACAACAACGAAATATAACTTTTTCATAAATATAAAATATATATTTTTATATAAAATTTAATTTTAATTCAATGTCAGTGCAAATATGGTTTATACTTATATCTAATTATGAAACGCTATATTATAAAAAATAATTTTTTTATTGACCTCATAATTAATTATGTAAAAGAACATGATTGTGTAAAATGATTTACTTTATCAATGTATCAAATTAAAATTTTTTTGTATAATAACTATTTTTGGAGTTGATGAAATAAAGTATACTAACCCAATGCAATGATTAAAATGATTTGTGTCCTGGACTTACGACTGCACTTTGTTCCATTTTCTCTCCCATCTCCTTCAAAACCTTTTGGACATGTACAGGTATAACTACCATGTAAGTTCTTGCATATTGCCCCACTGTAGCAATCGTTTAATTCCTTCTCCATGCATTCATCAATATCTAAATGAACGTAAACAAAAAGTGTTAGAAGAGAAGTTTTTCCCCATAAAAAATAGAAAGAAAGATAATTGCTTTAATTTTGTATTATTCAAAATTATAAGACACAATAGAAAAAATAAAAAAGGGGAAGAATTGCTGACAATAGAAATAAAAGAAACGATAATACTATAAGTACATTCGTTCATATTTCCATCTCGGCAAAAACAACTCTTATTTTCTTTGTCGTGACTCAAATTTTTTGTGTTAGACTTTATTATTTTTGTGCTCAAAATTTCTATACTATACTTCATTAATTATTACTGTTCTTAATATGTGGACCTATTATATGTCAAAATATATAAAATGAATGTATGAAATATATACACCTAAATTTATTCGTAAAAGAAGAATGCGTTTTATTTATTCCAGAATTATCTCCTCCCATTTGATGTGTTTTGTTAATGTAATATTTTTTTTCAAATTTGTTTTGGCACTGTTTAATAAAGAAAAAGACTAGGGAGCCAATATGTTATGATCAATAGAGAGTCAACATATAATTATGGATGATAATTCATATAGATTTTGGATGATAACTAAATCTTGAATATATGAATTACAGATGATAATTCATATAAATTTTGGATGATAAATGACTTTCTAACGACTCCCTAATCCGTAGTGCTATTCTTTAATAAATTCATTCAAGGAGTTAAATTACACCTTTTAAAAGTGTAGGTAGGAATATATCAAAGCTTAAGGAAGTAAATTAAATTGTCTTAGCTAGATTCTTTTAATGTTATTGTTGTAAGATATCAGAATTAATGAAACAAAACAACACAATTAAAATTTATAAATAGAATTGAACCAAATAATTTTGACAATAACCAAGTTGCATGATATTGTTGATAGATATCAACTTGTTTTATTATTTTATTCAATTTTATCCAATTGAACGACGAGTTGATAAATATATCATCAATTTGAACCTTTATCATGAAAGTAAATTTGAACCTAATAGTAGAAATAGAGATGAGGGACGAGACATGGTAGTAGTAGTTAAGAATTGAGGGAATAAAGATATTATTATCTGAAAGATAATTTTAAAATAGACGTTTGTTTTTGGGCTTGAAAGAGACGATTTTGAATTTAGACAAAGTTTTAGAGACGATTTTTTTTTTCCAAAATTATAAAGATAAAAAATGGTAGTTAACCCTAACATAGAATATAAGAATACCTTGCTGGCAATCACCAAGGAGATAAGGATTTCCCCGGAAACCAGTAGAGCAGTTGCAAAGGTAACCAAGTCCACTATTGTAACATTCACTGTTCTCAGCTTTACACGCATAATTTGAAGCATTCTTCTTCGCTTCTTCGCATGACAGGTTCCCCACACTCCAATCCAACACCACAGGAAGCCTTTAATTTGTTGCACAAATACAAATAATAATTATTATCACATGCATGCTTAAATAAAAACAGCCGTCATATATACCCTTTCACCAACGTGCATAAAACAACACACAACAAATAATTTGATAGCTAACTTTTAATACGTATAAAACATTTTCGGAATAAAAGATATTTTATAAGTATTAAAAGTTAGTTATTAAATTAATATTATATGTTATTTTATGTATATTTTCTAAAAAAAAATAGTTTTAAAATAATCAAAATTTTTAAATCAATATAAACAAAACAAAATCACTAATATACTAGTTAGAATCCGTATATTATTAGGAAGAGCCGTTATCATTATTTTATATGATTTATTTTTTATTTTATATTTGAGTTATTTCATCTCAACTAATTAGAAAACACTGATCAATTGTACCGATTAAAATTCAAAAAAATTGCTGATTGTGTAGCATACTAACATCAGTCTATTAGAAATTTGAAAAAATCAAACACACTTTCAGACTAATCAATACACACACGTGTTTGCATTGTAATAGAATCAAATAAATCAATTTTGGAGGCTAATTAATCAAATCATATATTTTGAAAAATCAATAACTAATTCCGAGTCAAATTCTACTATAAATAATGAAATCCCAAGCTTTCTCCTTCCTTCTTCCAACGAGTTAGTCAAGAAGCGGCAGAGCAAGTATAGCTCCTTCCTCCTTTTGAAGACATCTTCAATTTCATCTCGCATATTACTTTTCTGCTAAAACAATTCTAAATCTTAAACTTTAAATCTTACAAGTAGTCATTCCTCCTAAAAAAGAGCCATAGCTCCGATCCAAGCCTCCAACCTTAGAACTTTCTAAACTCTAAAAAATTTTATAACAAAATCGTTTGAACTATATGTATCTTTATTTTTTCCTAAGCTATTAATATAAAAAGAAGGTTTGCTTCAAACAATAAGAAGGAGAAATCTAACAAACACAAATGAAACAATAATCAGATAATTATGGGTTAATTGCAATGTGATTTCATATATAGTCAGCCAATGCCACATGCAAGATTTAAAAAAAAAAAGTTAGGAAAAAATATAATCAAGCTTCTTCAAGGTTCAAAGAAAATAAAACCTTTGTTGGCGGAAGTTGGTAAGGTCTGCGGAGGAGAAGCTGTAGGCTCCGTCCTCCGCCACAAAGGCATAACCGCAGGGGTCGAAGCCGAATCCATAGTTGCTATCGTCGAGTCCCTTAAGAGAAGCATATAAAATCCCCGATAATCGTCCTTGTGCGGGTATGGGACTCTGGCAACAACCAGCACCGTTGCACACCCCATTAGTTGTATCATTGATTCTGAGGCACGTAGACAAGCACCCCGTTGTGTAATTTAATCCCGTTGTATCATCAAACCCTATAATTTCTCCAACTGTGTTGCAACCAACAGCTGTTAACTTGTTTCGACTCGATGAAACGCTCAAGTAGTGGTGGTTTCTTGACAAACTGTAATGCCAACTCTTACTGGTTGCGTTAATTCGCGTGCCGTTGCCGTCGTAGCAGCCTGTAGCGACTGCTGCTAAAATGCGCATCTCGCCGTCCAGCGAGATGTTGAGTACGGTTATGTTGCCGGTAGTCAGGTACGGGGTGGGGCCCGAAGAAGTGTGGTTGCAAGAGATGAGAAAGGAGGAGTCCAGGTAACAACTCTCGCTTGTGCCGAATGGGAACGGAATTTCCAGGGAGCCACACTGTGTACTGCAATTTGAGTTGGGTTGCGTCGCTGCATCTGCTGCACTCTCACAAAGGATCCAAACAAGAGCAAGGAGCAGCAGCCATACCTCATTCCACCAGCTTGAGCCCATAATAATGGGGAGGATTTTTTTTTTCTTCAGGTTTCTTCTGTCATATATATATATATAAATAAAAATTAATTTTTATACTCATTTTTGTATTTTTCATTGGCTGAAGACTTAGTTATTTCAATATAAATTAAAGTTGATAGTTAGATGAAAATTTAAATATAGTTATGCATTTAAATTGATGTATACGTTAAATCATTTAATAATTTTCAACTTAAGAATGTATGCATATAATAAGTGTCACATTCTCTTAGCTTTATTTGACGACAGTTAAATTCCTTATTGCATATGATGATAAAATTTAGTTTTTTCTCTTATAGTAAATAAAGTGTATAAAAAAATGTAAATAAAATACAATTATATGTATTAATTTTATTAACAAGATTAATATTTTCGTGTAAAAAAGAAGAGTTGATAGAATTAATTATTCAAAAATCAAAGAAAAAGTGCCGCATAGAATTTTTGTTTATCATATTTAATTTGTGGCGATTGTCTGACAAAATAGGATGAGAATTTTCAATTACTTTGAAATACCTCAGTAGTAGTCCTATCGTTACCGATCGAACTTGTGATTTTGTTGTTATTTTATTACTTGAATGTATTATTATTTTACTTTTATTACCAGAAAATGTTATTGTTATTGATGTTGAAGGGAACACTTGTTCTAAACTATAAAATGCAGAAAAGTAGAAAAAACTTCCAAAAACAAAACACAAAATTGGGAAAAGATTATTCAGAGGAGACAGTGACGACTCCGTCCGAAACAAACTAATTGAACAAAGACAACATAAACAATAAAGCAAAGCGTTGAACGACTACTTCATTCGACTCAGTCAGCTCATGCAGCTTCATATGACAGACCATTATCACCTATTCAACTTAGATATCTATTTTGTGTTTAATGGTCTTGCTTTGGTTGGTTAGATGGTCTATATACTTCTCTTAAACCATGGAAATTATTCCAAAATCTTCTCTAAAATCCTAAGCTTTCTCTAAATCAGAAAGTAAATTATTATCATGCGACGCTATACGATCTATGATTTTTGGTTATTAATTAGTTAATAATATTTAAAAGTGTTGGAAAAGTATTAGACTACTAGTTAGAAGTATTGGCAAATATAAATTAAAATTGTCAACTTTTAAATATTTTTCATTATTATCTGCTTTGTTTTTTAAATCATGATTTAAATTAGGTTTTGGTCATAATAAAACACATTCTCTATATTTTTAACTTTTATTTTTATTATCTAATCTAACGTATTGGTATATTTATTACTTCAACAATGTTAGATAACCAATAAAAATTCAGCTAATATCAATCAACAACTTAAATTAGATGCTCTATTTTTTTAAAATTTTGAATGTTCTTTTTCTAAAAAAGAGACAAAACTAACTGATTGTTGGTTATGAATACTTTCTCTTTAAAATTTACTATGTTGAACTTAGTTGAAGAAAAATTAGATATATACATATACCATCACCACTTATTTTAAAACAATTTTTCCAAGAAAAAAAGTTTGGGAACTATAATTTATTTTTTATTTTTTAATGTATTTATTTTATTATTTTATATTTCTTAATTATTATTCAAAATAAATGAATAATTTTTATTAGATAAATATATTAGTGCTTTTTGGTTTGCTTTACATGTTACTGTTATTAGTTTTACATGTTGTAAGTTAGCTGTAAATCATGTTGTTAGCTGTTAGTAGGCCATAGTGAGTTGTTTGGTGAGTTAGTTTATTGCAAGTTGATGTTGTATTTAGGCTATAAATAGATGTATTGCTAAGAAAGTTAATCAATCAATTCAATACAATTGATTCAGTTTTCTTTTCTTCAGTTTCTAATATAGTATCAAGAGATTAGGCTATTATTTTTTTCCTCTCAACCTTGCTATGTTCATCACTCCTGAGTTGTTTATCTTTTCTGGTTCTCCTTCGATCATGATTGTGTCTCACCGCCGTCTTATTCGTGCTTCTCTCTCTCTTCCGAGTGTGCAGAACCAAACCGTGTCCCCAACAGAGCTCCAATGCGCCGCCACGCTCTGCCAGTTCCAGCTGTGTTCATCATCTTCAACCCAAATCCCAGATTCTTCAGCAGCCGTTCGATCAAATCCTCTCATCAACGACTTAGATCATTTTATTTCTTCGTTACATCACAACCGTTAAATTGGATCAAGATCAACGGTTCACGCCATTCATTAAACTGCGCAGGATCTGCGCCTTTTTCTGACCCGGAAAACCGACCCGCTTCGCCAACCCGGTTCATCTACTCACGAAGTGACGCAATCCGATCCGTTTCTGGAACCGTTTCCACCCGACCCGGTTGTGTGTTTCTGATCCGTCTTTCAGCGTGTCCCAATCCACTGTTGCCACGTGTCCCAATCCGCTGTTGCCACGTGTCCAACTCTGCTGACGTCATCACTCTCCCCTGCTGACGTGGCAGTGACATGGCAAACTAAACGGGTCCCTTCTAAGGTTTTTCGGTGTGTTCTTTCCATTTTTGAGCTTCGTTTCTTCAAATCAGGTCCCCATTTTATTGGCTCTAATTACACTCATTGGGTTGAAGCAATCCGTGATTTTCTCAAAGGCCATAAATTGTGGCGATATGTTACAGGTGATATTACTTGTCCGGTTAGATCCACTGTTCCTGTTACATATGCATCAAAAGATTCTTCCCCAAAATCTCAAGGCGATGATGATAAGGATGTTGCTTCAAAATTAGAGGAATGGGACAGTAAAAATCATCAAATCATCACTTGGTTCCGTAATACCTTCATTCCTAGTATTCATCTTCAATTTGGTCGCTTCGAAACTGCTAAAGAGGTATGTGATCATCTAGCCAAACGCTACATTATTTCTGATCTCTCTCACCAGTACCAACTACTTAAACAGCTTCATAGTCTGCAACAAGAATGGGGTCAAGCTGTTTATGATTTCCTTTCTCAAATGGAACTCATTTGGGGTCAATTAACTTCTTGTGAGCCTGTTCTAAAAGAAGCTAATGATGCTAACTCCTATGAAGTTTATCGCAATTGAACGCATTTCATTCAGTTTCTCATGGCACTTACAGATGACTATGAACCAGTCAGAGCCTCTCTTCTTCATCAAAGTCCCTTGCCAAGTCTTGAAGATGCTCTCCCTCGTCTCAAGTCTGAGGAAACTCGTCTCTGTCTTACCCGATCCAAATCTGAGAGTGTTTTTGTCGTTCCTGACAAAAAGATAAAGTTTTGTCGACATTGCAATCATTCTGGACATCTCTTTTTTGAATGTCCCACTATTGAATGTCGAAAATGTAAGCAGAAAGGTCACATTGCACCCAACTGCTCAGCTTTGTTTTGTCACTACTGCAAGAAGCTAGGGCACTTGATCATCGCTTGTCCTACTCGTCCACCCCGCTCTGATTCGAACAAATATCATTCACATTCTAAGGTTCTGCCTGTTACTGCTGCTGCTAATGCCTCTTCTTCTGTTCCTCCGTCACCGATTTTGACATCTGATGTCGAAAGTTTTCTGAAACAACTACTCTCAGTCTCTGGTAATACCTCTTCTGCTTTATCCGCTGCTCCAGGTAATTCAAAATGGTATTTTGACTCTAGTTGTTTTAATCATATGTCTCCTCAATGTCATTCCTTTTCCTTTCTCTCTTCCACTTCTTCTACACCCTCTATCCATACTGTTGATGGATCTCTTTTGTCTGTTCAATATAATGGATCCATTTCTCAACCTAACTTAACACTTCTCGATACCTATTTTATACCCAAATTAAATTTCAATTTAATCTCTATTGGTCAATTAGTTGAGCTTGGTTATGATGTCCATTTTTCTGCCTCTGGTTGTTATGTGCAGGATCGTCAGACGAGACAGATTATCGGGACTGGGTCTAAGGTTGGGAGACTTTTTGAGCTATTTATCTTCATGTTCCATCTACAATAAAACTTTGTGCTATTTCTTCTCCTTCAACTTTTCATTTGTGGCATTGTCATTTAGCTCATTGTTCTGTAGGAAAATTGCGTCCTCTTGTGTCTCAAGGAGTTTTAGGTTGGGTCAATAATGAATCTTTTGATTGCATTTCTTGTCAAACTGCAAAACAACCATCTTTATGTTTTCCACATAGTGCGTCTCTTGCATCTTCTCCTTTTGATCTAATACATTCTGATGTTTGGGGTCCTGCCCCGACACCTTCCATGGGCGGGGCTCGATACTTTGTAATTTTTATTGATGATTATTCTCATTTTACTTGGGTCTATTTGATGACTAATCGTCATGAGTTGCCTTCTATATATATATATATCAAATTTGCAACTATGATTAAAACACAATTTTCTAAAGTCATAAAGTTTTTCGATGAGATAATGCTATGGAATATCGAGATTCAAAACTTCTGAACTTCCTTGTTGAACAAGGTACTTTGTCGGAATTTTCTGGTCCTGGTACATCTCAACAAAATGGACGAGATGAACGTAAACACCGTCATATTCTTGACTCAGTTCGTGCCATGCTTATCTCTTCTTCTTGTCCTGAACGTGTTTGGGGTGAAGCTATTCTCACTGCTGTTTATGTTATCAATTTTCTTCCTTCTTCTGTTCTTGGTAATACTACTCCTTTTGAGCGTCTCTATCATAGATCTCCAGATTATAACTCTCTTCGTATTTTTGGTTGTGCATGTTTTGTTCTTCTTCAACCACATGAACATACCAAACTTGAACCTCGTGCACGTTTGTGTTGTTTTCTTGGTTACGGAACTGAACACAAGGGGTATCGTTGTTGGGATCCTATCTCTCAACGCATTCGTATATCTCGTCATGTTATCTTTTGGGAACATCACATGTTTTCTAGTTTTTCCTCTTTTAAATCAATTCCATCTACTCAGTCACCATTTTTTACAACTCCCACTGTTGATTTGTTTCCTCTTGAAGAAAATAAAGTTGCTATTTCAGAGTCTTCTCCTCAGGTCTCTCCTATGCCTTCTCCTAATCCCGATATTCCAAGCTCGGTTGATGATCCTGCTCCTCCGGCTCCTCCTTCTACGACCAATTGAATTCCTAGGGTAAGAAATCCACCACCTCATCTTCGTGATTATCATTGTTTTGCTACTATCCTTCATCAACATGAACCCAGGTCATACAGAGAAGCTTCTATAAATCCCAATTGGCAAGCAGCAATGCAGGAAGAACTTCAGGCATTAGATAAGGCACAAACTTGGGATATGGTTGATATTCCGTCTAATCAAGAAATTGTGGGCAGTAGGTGGATGTACAAGATTAAAACTCGCCCAGATGGATCAATTGATCGTTATAAAGCACGTTTAGTTGCTCAAGGGTGCACTCAAGAATATGGTATTGATTATGAAGAGACTTTTGCTCCTGTTGCTCGTCTCATAACTGTTCGAGCACTTCTTGCTATTGCTGCAGTCCGAAAATGGTCTCTTAGTCAGATGGATGTGAAAAATGCTTTTCTTAATGGAGACTTGAAGAATAAATTCTACATGAGACCTCCTCCTGGATATTCTTATTCCCCAAACAAAGTTTGTTTGCTTCGAAAGGCCTTGTATGGTCTTAAACAGGATCCTAGAGAATGGTTTGAAAAATTTAGCACTACAATTTGCAATTTTGGTTTTACTTGCGGTCCTCATGATAATGCACTATTTGTTCGTAAAAGTGATCAGGGAGTAGTGTTATTGCTCTTATATCACTACAAGGAATGCTACTGTTATCGTCGGATTTTGCATGGGATACAATCCCACGTTAATACCGTCGGATTTTGTGTGGGAAAACCCGACGGTAAGAGAACAAATACGATGTAGGCAAAATGTTACCGTCGGAGTCGAAAATCCGACGGTAAATCCGACGGTGAAGTCTTTGGCGGGAATCCAAAAAATGGCGGCAGTGATAGCGTCGAGTTTAGCGTCAAAATTAGCGTGGGATATTATCATTAGGGTATTATCGTCGGATTAAAATCCCACGGTAATAATGGGAAAATATTTATTTAATTTAGTGGCCGTTACCGTCGGATTTTGCCAACTAAAATCCGACGCTAATGAGAGATGACTGAAACGCAACGTTTCATTTAGCTGCTGTGTTTACCGTCGGATTTTTTTCCACGCTAAATCCGACGGTAATGGTTACCTAAATCCCTAATTGCACGAGCTTCCCCCTCCATTTGCACCATCACTAAAAACGGCGAAGTCCCTCTCTGTCATCCTCTCCCTCGCCGTGAACCCCACCTCTCCACCACCTCCACGCCGTCGCCGTCAACGCCACCGGAGGAGTTGCTATCCCCGTACACGGCCCCTGCTCTCTCCGTAACCCACACATTGACCACCTGTTGACCACTCACACAGCCCCACGCCGCAGTCA
>JASCZI010031433.1:0-10084 GCA_036250425.1 Stylosanthes scabra
TTATCTTTTATAAATTCCATTATTTATTTTCACAAGCATCTTTGCAAAGTAAAAGCTCCTCGTAAGTACTTAAGAAGTGGCTTATGTCCTTGGAAAAATACTAAGCGAAAATACTTGAGTTATTTAATTTCAAGTCATTTAAATTTATATCAAGTGCTCTTGGAAACTACAAGCTCCTTATAAGTGGCTAGGAATTGACTTAGTCCCTTGGAAAAATACTAGTACAAGCACTTGTGTTGTTCTTTATTCTTAGATATTTACACTTCCGCGAAAAATTATCTATTGTTGTTTAAACACTCAATTCACCCCCCCTCTTGAGTGTCGTGCATTGTGACTAACAAGAACAAAAACACCACGTTCCCACCGTACAGAATACTATCTGATTAGCCGAATACAATGCAAATAAATAAACACCACTTTAGAACCATTTCTTAACCAAAACCATTTTCAGAAAACCTTTCGATCAGGGAAGTAGAGTTATTTTGAAAAACTTTGTAAGAAAAGCGAGTTGGACTCACAAACAGCATTACCACAACATACTTAACCCATTTCACACCCGGACCACACAAACACATACAAACCAAGCAAGGCAAACACACGCAAGGCAATTACAACATTCAGCAAACATAACAGGAAAACAATTAGGCAAACCAATGCAATTCACACCCAAACAATGCAATCAAGTGCAAATGATGCATGCCTGATCCTATGGCTAAGATGAGCTCATCCGGTCGGTTATTTTAGCCAACCTAACCGGTCCAGTACTAGTCCCAGACCACTATCGGACGCACTTCCCCGAGGACAACACGCTCATTGCCCCGAACATCTATGTTCTTTCTTTCTCATATATATAATTGGGGGTTACCTCCTTATTTGCGTATATAATGCCCGTACACTGGGACGTTAGTCCAAAGACCCCCTGTCATGCACTACGCCTGATAGCCCACTATTGTCGTAAGCCGGGACGTTAGCCCGCAGGCCCCCACTGTCACTTCGACTCACGTATACATCACTTCGGTGATGTCTTCCACTTAAGGGCAACCATTTCACTCTTTCATATATATATATATATATATCGTTAGTAATCATTTAAGGCGTAGTTGGAATATGGGTACAAGACTTCACTTGAAAACCAAATCATTAACTGGAAAACACCAATTCATGAAATACTTGGGACCAGAATCGATTCTGGAAGGATGAGAATCGATTCCCTGGAGTCCTGATAGAGAGACCTCGTCTCTGGAGGGATATGAATCGATTCGAGGGGTCCCCGAGTCGATTTTATTTGCTTTGAAAACCTTGAAATTCTTTTCTGTTGAAAACTGAATCGGTTCGTGCCTCACACTAATCGATTCATTACACATAGGGAAGCAGCCCTTATACAGTTTCAGCAAAGAGGAATCGACTCTAGAAGAGCTAGAATCGATTCATGTAAAGTTAAAACAGGACCCTTGCTCTCTGTGCAACTTTGAATCGATTCGGGCAATTGGAGAATCGACTCTGAGGTCCCAAAATCACGTTTCCCTTATGTTCAGAGTCATGGGAATCGATTCTCCCGAGGCACGAATCGATTCCTTCACTGAAGGAACCGTTCTTCAAAATCTCAAGTCCAATTTGAAAACCTTTCCAACTCCAATTTAAAACCATTTCAGAAACCAATTTGCCAAAACACCTTCCAACCTCTTTCAATTTCTCAGACTCATGAACCCATATCCCACACTACCCTTCACCCTCTCCCTCTTACTCATCATTATCATCGCAACACTTCATATACCGTACATCCACATCATCAATCAGTTCAGCAAAGCCATCCTTTCACAATTAACACATTTAGGCACATTTTCCACTTGAAAACCTTTCCAAAACACTTCCACTTGTAAATTGCCTGCTGCCCGCAAATTCAAACCCAAACTCTCACTTTTCAGATAATCTAGACCACTCTTTTAACCACATTTTACAAGCCGGGCAGCCAAGCAATAACAAGCGGTTATTTAAAATCATACAGGACTCAATAAACATCCAATTATCCAATTATAAACACACAACCGCAGCTACATTCAGGTAGGCACATATTCATTTGCACAATTCACTAAATCATCAAGTATTCGTAGTTTAAGAACACTTAACCCCTTCCTCTTTTTAACCAACCACGCAACATAACCATAAGCTCCTGACCGTAAGCTCCTAATCCGCGACAACAACAAGCACCATCCCGCGGTTACAAGGGCTCTAAACAACCCTCAGTCACTATCCACACTTTGACAACAGCTCCATCACGGCGGAACAGCGCAAAATAAAGTAAAATCAAAACAGAACCAACATTTTATTATCACTAACTTAACAATCAACACCAACAATCAGAACCTACCAAAGCTTACCTAAGAAGTGGAACGGACTAGAACGAGAATCAAGGCTAAGGTAAGGCTTAATTCGCGACTATGGTTGCGCCATTCCTGTAACAGCAGCAGTAGGTTCCGGCATGCATAGGCTGAGATAGGGAAATTCAGAGGTGTATCACAAGGCTAGGACAAAAATTGAAGAAGAGATCAAGCAAGGGAATTACCGATTCTATCAGGTCCCGCAACTTCGAAGAAAACCAGTGGTGAGTTCCGGCGAGTTCAGCAGCGGATTCGTTAATTCTAACAACCTCAGAAAACACTAGCAGTGGCGGAGCAAAGCCTAAAGACCACGGCTGGGCAGAGATGACGGTGCCAGAAGCCATGGTGGTGGTTATAGCTCTGAGAAAAGGTGGCTGGGTAACCAATGGCGATGAAGAAGATGATTCGGCCATGGCTTCCCCCTCCTCCGAGCTCGACAGCGACGGTAGAAAGCTCGTCGGAAGTGACAATGAGTAGCCAACACCACCGTGTCCTTCCTCCTTGTGCAACGAACTTCAAGCGGCGGAGGTAGCAAATCGGGGTTGCGGTGGTGATGAGGACTTCTTCCTCTCTCTCCGTCACTCATCTCTCTCTCTCTTCGAAGGACACAAACACAACTAAGGCTCTCTCTTTTCCCTCTCTGTTTTGATCTCTCTCTCACTCTTCGAAGCACACACACACAACTTCTCCTTCTTCTTTTGATTTTCGACGGCGGCGGCGCCATGGCCAGTATTTGCCGGCACCGTTGCCTCCTTCCCTCTCTCCGTTCATGTGTATGTGTGGGTGTTGGTGTTAGGGTTTGTGTTATGTTTTAGGGTGAGGGAGAAACGGTGAGTGTGTGTGTGTGTGGGGAGGGCTGCTGAGTGTTAAATGAGTTTGGGGCAATTAGGGTTTTTAGTGTAGTTTGGGGCTAATGTAGAATTAGGTAGAATTGTAAGGTGCTAATCTAATTTGATAAAACATCTATTAAGGGTCAATTCATTAAATTGGGTCGTCACAATTGATAACTTAATATCAACCGTTATCACTTCTTCCATTCCATTATATTTGCCTAACGTGATTATAGCACAAAAATAACAAGGATATTTCTATTCTTTAATAATCGTTCTAATAAAAAATATTTTATTACATTTAATATTATATGAAAACTTTTTTTGCCAATAAACTGATTATCTAATTTTGATATTATTATTGTTATTAATTAATTAATTAATAATAATAATAATAATAATAATAATGATGATGATCATGACGATGACGACCACGTTGATTAGTATGCCAATTCATTAACCTTTGTAGTGGGAGTTACATACATTAATTGCGCAAGTACTGTTTTAAAAAATTGAAAAGTTAAAAGTCAAGAATTTCTAGTTATGCTACTCATAGTGATTAATTTATAATTGTGTGACGAAAAAAGCTGAAAATAAATTTTGTTTTGAATTTTTAAAAAATATAAATTCTAGGAACTACAACTAAGACACAAAAAAAACTACAAGTCTACAACTACATTTATTAATGTTAAATTTTCAAAAATTTTAAACACCTAATGAATTACGAAAAAATAAAGACCATTTGTATTATGTACCACCACATATAATTGGATAATTATTATTTCTGAACGTGAAAATACCGTAACCGCACAAATAAATTAAGTGAATTTACTCATTCCCAAGGTTTTGATTATGATAATGGTAATAGTTACTATAAAATAGTAATCGCACCCAGAATGTAAAAAGTAAAGTCATAATTGTAGTTACGGTAAATACTATATTCATTTCAAACTCCAACGGAGCAACATTATTTGTATCACTACCGTCAAGTATATCTTCATGGATAGGTATCCTTTAGCCTTGATGAACATCGATGAAATCAGTAGGTTGATTGGTAGTAACAAAACCGATAAGGGGAAAGTATCAAATAAAACCCAACGCAATTTTCTCATTATGTACACTTTAATCTTCTTTTGTAATGCAAAGTGTACCTTAGTTAAATGATTGCTCATTTTTGTTTTGAAGCTACCAAGAAAGAATCATTGTAAAGGCTAAAAATAAACTAAACATTAATTTGTATACATAAGGGGCCACCCTAAACTTACAAGTAGGAAAACCCACATAATAAGCAAAATGTAGAAAACTTGAAATCGAATAGAGAATCTAAAAGAAACTAACCACTGACATGCTTACCACAGTCGAAAAGAAACTGAAAGTAAACATCTTGATAGTGACTGCTTTCCTTTAAATTCTTGCATTTGTTGCTCCCTACATCCGGCACATTGTATAAATTAAAATTAAAATTCGGTTAAACACTTTCTTTAAAATAAGAGTAATAATAATGTGCACGAACAAGTCAAACCAAACTATAAAAACTAATAAACATCAAACAGAACCTGGTCATGTGATTTATCCCTTTTTTTGGATCAGCAAGTTCTTAATAATCTAATAATGAACACAAATCTAAAATGAAAAAAATGAAATTCCTCCTGAATTTGGGTTACAAAACCAAGAATAAAGGAAACTTGAAAACAAGCGTGACAACAACTACAAAAAAAATTGCGAACTAATAATATACACCTTTAAAGGGATTAAGCATGGAGAATTGAAAGAGGAATTATTTTGGTAAACAAAAAAAAATCACTCTCATTTATAGTGAATCGGAGTAAACAAAACTAATTATATTGTTGCATTATTCAAAGCCTCTCAATTCAACTGAGACTCAAGAATGGAAAATTAAAGAATCAGATCAGTTTTGTAATTTTCTATCAGTTACATAAATCTTAAAAACACATACTGATGACCATAATATTTCCTCATCCAAAGACACAATGTGAAATCAAAAAAATAAAAACATAAAAAATACCCTAAACAACATCTACTATTTACCAGCAGCGAGAAAATAGTGTAAATTTTGAGGGGTTGAAATAGTGGAAACAAGGCATTAAAATATAAAAGAGAAGAAAGAATTAGGAACAAGGAATTGAGAACGAAGATAATCTTATTGGACCAAAGGCGGGTTGAAGGAAAGCCACCAGTAGCAGATACTATGTTAGGAGGAGAAGCTCTTCTGACAACGATGAAAGATGCGTCAGGAATGACACTCTTGGTAGGTGTGAGGTATGGACGCAGGGGACCGCTTAATCGGACGGTCGCCGTTGAACGACCATGAGGGATACACAAGGGATTCCAAAGGCAGGGGCTTATAATCAGAGACGATCTACTAATGGTGGTCGTGTGGGCGGTAAGGCTTCGCCGTCGGCGGTGAGCGGTGAAGTAGGCTGGGGCAATGGGAGGGTCAGGGACTTTGAGAAAAGGGTGACCATGTAAGCAAATTAGGGTTGAGTGAAAAATCAAAGGGTTAATGTGTTGTTCATTAGTGAGGCAAAATATCTTTAATTTTCTATTAAAATAATATGTGGTGTGTGAAAAAAAGTAAGAAATTGCAATTAGGGGCCTCTAATAAATTTGTGTTTAATTGCAAATATGGATAACTATGGTTATTAGGTTGGGTTGGTATAACTAGAGTGAGAAGTATGGTTAAGTGTAACTAGATTTGGTTAAGGAAAATTGACCAATAAGACGCAGCCACCTCATAGATAGTAAGTTACCCCCAATTTAGAGGGGTACAGTAGCAAACACCTTAATAGATTAACAAAAATTATTTTCTTAACAAGTTGTGCACATATATATCCTAACAAACTTATCTTTTTAACAACATTTTCGAATTATTAAAAACACTTATACAAAAAATATTATTAAAAGAATTAATCTACGTGTATCACATACACCTTCATATACTTTTTGTCTTCTTCTTCAATTTTAATTTCTGTGTTGAGGTACATTATTTATGTGCTATATATAACTATTTCTATGCTATCATATGTTGTATTCAAGTATTTTATGAATTTTCTGTGTTGATATTTACAGTTTTTGTGTTATAAATAGGATATATGGAGATGTACATTAGTACATATAGCATTATACTTATTAAAATCATCATTTTCTTCGATATTACACATCTATTTACCAATTACAATCTAATGTTAATTCCATTATTGTTACAAGGCTATCAACTTAAAAACAATGAATAAAAATTCCTAATTTAATTCCCGGAAGGTTTTCATTCTGCCACCCATATTGAAATAGTTATATTATTATATTTCTTTTTTCATCCATGTTTTCTGGATAACTGGGCCATCTTGAGGCTTTCTCTCAGCCCCAAAAAATAGCTTGATCCAACAAAAGCATAAAACATCTGGCCCAAATCCATTAAACAAGAAACAAATTCAATATTCGTGGCCCACATTTTTAATCCATTATAATGACTTTCCTGTCCCTCACAACTCTTTGTTATAGATTGGTCCACACCTTTGAACTCACTCATTTCAAGATGTCACATGTCATGACGTCATTGGATTCTCACATTCTGCCCACCACAATTCATCATAACTACGCCACGAGAGATCTCTCATGGCGCAATTATGATGAATTATGGTGGGCACTGATTGACAAACAGAGGGATGACATGTGACATGTTGGAGAAAGTATGATCAACAGGGATTATAAAACCGTTATGCGGAGATGTTGCTTAAGCAATAAATAAAATGGAAGGTTAGGCATGTAAATGTGTATTAGAGAAGTGGACCAACCCCAAAATGGGCCAACTGTTATGTGGATTGGACATTGAATGTGGGCCGAATGGGTTGTTCTTTATCCACATTAGGAGGAATTTTGAGTATCTCTGCTAATGTTAAGAATGGAATTGTCCATGAACAAAAAAAAAAAGAAAGAATGGAATTGTCATGTAAAAAAAAGGAATTGAAAACAAATTAGACATATCAACTGTAAAAAAAAAATTGACATGAACTCAATGTCTCTTTGGAAGAATAAAACAGTAAATAATAAATTAAGCTCAAATGTGAGAATAAAAATTCGCAATTAAGATACATGAACTCAATGCGGAGAAGAATTTGTAATTTATATAGTGTGTAATATCAATAAACATGATGGAGTGTAAATTTTTATTTTGCGACTTCATAAGACAATAAATAACAAAAGGTGAATTCTATTGTGTATGTGTCCAAACCCATATATAGGTGTATGTTGTGTGTTGGTGAAACAAGGTTTTGACATGTGTGTGGAGAGAGAGGATGTGATGGACAGAAGCACTGCAAAACAACAGGGGCGCAGTCCGTAACGTGTTTCAGGATCATTTGACGCAAGGGAATTGACTAGGTGTGATTAGTTTAGGTGATTAGTCACTATGTATATTAACGGGTTTTGTTTGGGTTTATTTTTCAATCAAAGTTAATGTGTCATTTTGTGAGAAAAATAAAGTGAATGTGTCACGATGAAAAAATGCTTAATAGCCTAAGGGGTAGCATGACTTTACACTTTTATTTACAGACAAGAACAAAAGATAATATGATTGAAGGATAAAATAATCCAAATGGTATGATAGTTCACCATACAAATTTCTAACCACTCATTTGGCAAGACCAAAAGAAATAAACAAAAACAAAAAAAAAAAAAACCATACATTTGGTAATATAAAAAACTTTTTGTTAATGTGTAACTCAAACATACGTAACATATGAAAAAAATATTTACTTTTACTATTTTATTTACCGAATTTCTTGTAGATTTTTTATTTTTCTATGTTATTTAATAAGTTATGTACATTTTATACTTTTTCCATGCTATTAATTTTTTTTTCAATTCATGTTAATATAATATAATTTTTTTCTCCTTTCGAATTCAAGTTTTTTTATTATACTTTTTAATTTTCAAATGTTCTTCTCTTAAATAAATACAAAATGAAAATACACCTTATTTCAAATGTTATTAATTTGTCTTTTATTCTTCTTATGCATCTACAACCACAACGCTACATACTTATTACTGACTACACAGATCTTACTGTTTGGTGAATAACATTTACTTATCACGACTTCTATCTTAATATCATATGATAAAGTTCTATCTTGAAATTGCTAAATCTGATATAACATATCAGATTTATTTTGATAAACACCTTTAGTTGTACCAATATTTATATTCATCATATTTCTTCCGAATTAACATTATATATTTTATTTAGCATATATTAAAATATATTTGTTAATGTAAATCATGTTACAATATGCATGCAAAGTTGAATTGTTTAGGTTTTGATGAATGACAACCATACAAGGCTTTGAGGAACAATTTCGAAAGCAAAACAAATAATGATTCCGAAAGCAAAACAACAACGACAAGATAAAGCGATAAACAAACGAAGAACAACATCGAGAAGACTTCTTAGAGTCTTAGGTTGTAGGTAATAATCTTGTCAAGAACCAAATTTAATTTATCTCTCTCACACACACACTAAAATTTATTTGAATTAATGTTTTAGAAAGTGTTTAAATGAAATTTGTTTCATAAAATGTTTTATGATGATCATGCTAGCCAAATATGTTTAGAAACTTGTTTTCAAAGAAGAAGAACCATAAGAATTGATTAAAACAAATTTAGAATCAATTCTTAACATTTAAAACGTATTTTTGGCAAATTACCGTCAAGGGTATCGATACCCTTGGGGAGGGTATCGATACCCTCTAGCCAAAATTCGAAATTTGGCTCAACGGTAATAAGGGTATCGATACCCTCTATGATGGTATCGATACCCTCAGTTCAAAATTGCTCATAACGGCTAGTTTTGACAAAAAGGCTCCTTTCCACCTACCATATAACGTTCCAATGCCTTAGAAACTCTATAAATAGATGGTTTGAAGCCTCAATTCAATATTAACATCATTTCCAATCAATCTTGTTATAATACTTCAATTTCTAGCTATTTTCAAAGTGTTATTATACACAATTTGAGAGATATTGTTGATTGGTTCATAGAGCTTATATTTGTATACACATACTCTTTTAGAGAGCAATTCAAAATCATTCAATACGTTGTATTGTGAAAGAATAGTGGTGTGACTATTCTTTGTTGTGAGATTTGAGTATACACTATAGTCGGTAAGGATCCGTAGAGTATAGTAAGCACTCAAGGGAAAATCTTGAAGTTGGGATTACTTCGAGTGGAGTGGGTTAGTATATGGTGTGGTCTAGTCCGTGAGGCGTATCTCAAGTGCTCGTGTTTGTAAGAGGTTTGTCAAGCACCTATTGAAACTTGGTGGATAGTTGAACTTCCTAATTGCGATTAGGAAAAAGTGGACGTAGGCAAGAGTTTGGCCGAACCACTATACTTCGTTGTGTATCATATCTCTATCTCTCAACTCTTTATATTATTGTTATTTATATTTGATCATTTAAATTGAATTGTAAAGTAGCTTCGTAAGTACTTAAGGAGTGGCTTAAGTCCGATTGGTGAAATACTAATTTAATTTACTTGAAACAAGCACTTTAAATTTGTGGACTTACTTGTAAGTACTTAAGGAGTGGCTTAAGTCCTAGCTTACTACAAATTTAATTTACTTGAGTCTTTTATATTCAAGTTATTTATATTTCTGCGAAAATTTATCATTGTTGCTTATATACTCAATTCACCCCCCCTCTTGAGTATTGAATATAACGTGCTTATCGACTAACAGTTTCCCTCTTGGGCCTCTAAAAATGCTCCAAAAAAAAGAATGGGCTTTCCTTTAAGTAAGTCACATGACTTTTAATGAGGCATGTGCACTAGGAATTGCCTACACAACTATAGTTGCTTGGGCA
>JASCZI010031435.1:3516-15952 GCA_036250425.1 Stylosanthes scabra
ACTAGGATCCTTCAATTTTGGAGGTAAGTTGCTTTGAATTACTGCACTACATTCATTTCCCAACTGAATAGTTTCCTCCTCTTTCCAATTCCTCTTCTTTGAAATCAAGTCCTTCATGAACTTGGCATAAAGGGGCATCTGCTCCAATGCTTTGGCAAAGGGAATGTTGATTTGCAATTTCCTAAATATCTCAAGGAATTTAGAAAATTGCTTATCCTTTACCTCTTTCCTTAATTTTTGTGGGAAAGGAATATGAGTCTCCTTGTTGTTTGCCAAGGTATGTTGCTGCCTTGTTGTGTCTTGATCATCCTTGGTGAGCTTGGTCGAAGTACTTTTGACTACTTCCTTGTTCAATTCCTCTTGCTTTCTTTCTTGAAGAGCTTTTCCATTCCTAAGGGTGATTGCCTTGCATTCCCTTTTAGGAATAACTTCGGTGTCGCTAGGGAAAGCGTTGGGCAAAGTTGTAGAGAGTTGCTTAGCTATTTGTCCCACTTGAGTCTCTAAATTCCTTATGGCGGATTCTTGATTCCGAAACTTGGCCCTTGCTTCTTCAATGAAGTTGTTGGTTGTTTGAACAAAACCAGCAGTAGTTAAAGTGAGCTTTTCCAAGGGTTCTTCAAAGGAATTTGGTTGAGGTGGTTTCGATTGAGGTGGTGGTGGTAGATTTGCTGGTTGTGGAAATGGTGGTCTTTGAAATGGTGCATAAGATGGACGGTTTTGGAAGTTATTGCCTCTTTGATTCTGGTTTCCTCCCCAACCAAGGTTAGGGTGGTTTCTCCATCCTGGATTGTAAGTGTTGGTATTAAGATCATTATAAGGTTGCTGCCTTTGATGGTTTCCCATGTAATTAGCTTGCTCAACTTGTTGATCCACTCTAATGAGGCTGCAGTTGTGATTTTCATGAGGACCCCCACAAAGACCACATGTAGCTTGTATCTCCCCTTGAGTTCCCAAGGATGCCACCTCTAGCTTATCTATCTACTTGTTCAAGGTATTGAGTTGTTGAGAGATAGCCTTGTTTTAAGCTAGTAGTGCATCCATAGTATCAACTTCCATGACTCCCCTCTTCATTGATCTATCTGAGGTGAAAATGTACTGATTATTAGCCACTAACTCGATCATTTCCATTGCTTCTTCATGTTTTTTTAGTTGTAATGAACCACCAGCTGAAGAGTCCAGTAGAATTCTCGAAGTGTTGGACAGCCCATCATAGACGATTTGACGTTGTAGCCACTCCGGATACATGTTTATAGGACAGCGTCTAATCATATCTTTATACCTCTCCCATGCTTCATAAAGAGACTCACTATCCTTTTGTGAAAAAGATTGAATGTCATGCCTTAATTTAGCCAATTTTTGTGGTGGGAAGAATTTTGACAAGAACTTGCCCACTAAATCATCCCATGTAGTTATGCTTCCTTGAGGTTGAGAATTCAACCATTGCTTAGCCTTGTCCCTAAGAGAGAATGGGAAGAGTCTAAGCTTGATTGCATCTGATGTAACCCCGTTGCACTTCAAAGTGTCACAAATGTGCAGAAAACCAGCAATGTGCAAATTAGGATCCTCTTGAGAATTTCTAAAGAACTATTCTTGCTGAACTAGCTGAATTAGAGATGGTTTCAGCTCAAAGTTATTAGCTTCTATATTCGGTCAAACAATACTACTACCACAACTAGCAGTGCTAGGTATGGTGTAATCCCCAAGTGTCCTCCGTTGTGCATTTCGGTCTTCCACAGCCACGTTGTTTTGTGCAACTTCTTCAATAACTTGATTGGTAGCTTGCTGTTTTGCTTGTTTCTTTAATTTTCTAAGCGTTCTTTCGATTTCCGGATCAAATTGGATTGTTGGTTTGTCTCGGTTTCCTTGCATGCAAGTAACTGAAACATACAACAAAAACAAAAAATGGGGACTTCCAAAGTCAAAGTGAAGGAATCCCTCGTTAAATCCGAAAAAGAAAGAAAAAGATCTATCTCAAAGAACTTATTAAGAAGTATTGTTAACGAAGCCTTTCCCTGGACAACGGCGCCAAAAACTTGATGCGGCAAATCTTTACGATTCGCAACAATCCGACAAGTGTATCGGATCAAGTAGTACCACTAAGGAGTGGGTTATTGTTCCCACGAGGAAAGGGGCATTAAGCAACGCTTCCAATTGTAGCTCTTCAATCAGATCCAATCGATTAATCAAGAATTAATGCAACACTTAACTAAAGAACAATACAAGGACAACAAAAACTAAACAAAAACATGCAAGAACATAAATCTTTAAACAAGTAACAGAAATAATTCATGCAAATGCAACCAAAGACTAAGAAAGATTCAATGAAAGGGAACAAGATTAAGGGATAGGAGATATTCACAAAACACAACTTCATAACCCAATAGTTCTTTTTATATTTCTGCAAGCCATACCTAAACAATTCACCATGAATCCTAGTATAACTAAATCCTAATCTCTTAGTGATCTAGTTTCTCTTTAACCTACTTAATCATCAATGTCTTGACTAATCAAACAGGCAAAATGATAATGCACACATCATGATTTAAACCTTCAACAATCAACAAGATTCATGGAAAGAATTAAATGCTACATATTCAATCTCATGCAAACCTCATTTAATCATCAAAGATCCTAATACATATAAAACCACATGCTCATCTCTAAGTCACATGAAGAAATATGGAATGATTCTTGATAATGTTTGAATGCCTATTTTCTCAAACTCAATAATTCAAAACATGAAAGATCAATTACTCGTCAATAACCGAATCTTTAAAGATCATGACAAAGAATCAAATAAGAAGCAAATCAATCATCTATGTGATGAAAGTACAGATTCATATAATGGCACATACATTCAATTCATCATCTCTAATGCAAAGAACAAATGTGAAAGATCATTCTTGAACTAGCTTATGACACCAAGATCAATGCAAAACCAGATTTCATGTCACTTATCCAATCAAGCTTCAATCTTGACATTCACAAACCATCTAATAATATGCTTAATCTCATGACTAGTATAGAAATCAAAACAAAAGTAAGAATCAATTATACCTCTCGATTGAACTTGATCCTTGAATTAATGAACAAGAAGAATCCTTTTAATATTGGTAGAAAGTTGCAGATTTGGATATGTTATTGGATTAATCCATTGGCTTGATAGAATAGAGCTCCTCCTCCTTAATCTTCAAGCGTGTTTAGCCACTCATGATGATGAGTGACTCAAAGAAGGGTATGAAGATGGTTCTTGAATGCATGAACATTCAAAGAACTTAAAGGAAAGTAAGAAAGATAGAATCTTGAGAGAAAAGAAAGATAGAACTGAATATACTTCTCTTTACTAATTGAAATGCAATGTACCAAAGTGATGAATGGAAAACTTCAATCTAAAACTAAACTAAATTCCCAATGAGAGAATCCAATCTATGATCTAATGAAAATATAAAGTGATAGTACCGAATGTCTATGAATTCATCCCCTCTCTAATTGAAGTTTTCCATCTATTTATAGGTTTACATAAGGGAGAAATGAAATACAAATGCATTTGAAATGAAATTACAATTTCTGCATAAAACAGCTTGTCCCACACCTAGACTTTGGCTCTGGCGCCTAGGCGTGGGTTATAGTGGAAGCTGATCCTGGATGCCTAGGCGTTGGTGCTGGCGCCTAGGCATGAGCTTGGTGCAAGGCTGGTCCACGCCTAGGCGTTGGTGCTGGCGCCTAAGCGTTGTGTTGGTGTGCTTGAGCTCTGGGCTGTCTAGGCCACGCCTAGACTTTAATCCTGGCGCCTAGACTTTGGTGCTGATGTTGTCTAGGTCATGGCTAGGCATTGGGTGCCACGCCTAGGCGTTGGTGTCTTGGTGCTGATAAAGAGCCACGCCTAGACTTGAGCTTGGATGTCTAGGCGTTGGCTTGGTGTTGGTCAAGGCCACGCCTAGGCGTTGGGTCTGGCTCCTAGGCGTTGGCTTTCTTAAGATAGTCCTTGCAACGCCTAGACTTTGGAGTGGGTGCCTAGGCGTTGTCTTTGGATGTTGCTAATGACGCCTAGGCACCGGGTTCTATGCCTAGGCGTGGGGCTTCTCTGCTCCAATGCTCCAAAACTTTGTTTTCTTGCCCCTCAAGCTTTCATATTCATTTTTCCTATAATTTAACAATAAAATACTCAAAAGTACCAATAAACTATAATAATTAACAGTTTATGAAGATAACTACTAATTTTCCTTGATTTTAAGTTAATTATATGAAGAACAATGCATGAATTAGGAGAAGAAATCCTTAATAATGGTCATGCATCATTTTGCATTGATCTTGGTATCATAAACCAGTTCAAGAATGATCTTTCACATTTGTTCTTTGCATTAGAGCTAATCTTTGAATGTATGTGCCATGTATGAATCCGTATTTCCATAACATAAATGATTGATTTGCTTCTTGTTTGATTCTTTGTCATGATCTTTAAAGATTTGATTTATTGACAAATAATTAGATCTTTCTTGCTTTGAATTGTTGAGTTTGAGAAAATAGGCATTCAAACATATTCAAGAATCATTCCATGTTTCTTTACTTAACCTAGAGATAGGCATGTGATTTGATGTGTATTAGAATCTTTAGTAATCTAATGAGGTTTGCATGAGATTGAATATGTGACATTTAATTCTTTCCATAGATCTTGTTGATTGTTAGAGGTTAGAATCATGATATGTGCATTATCTTTTTGCTTGTTCGATTAGTCAAGAGATTGATGATTAAGTAGGTTAAAAAGAAACTAGATCACTAAGAGATTAGGGTCTAGTTATACTAGGATTCATGGTGAATTAGTAATGACTTGTAGAAAAAGAATAATAAAATTGGTTTAGGAAGTTAGTTTGTGAGCATCTCCGATTCCTTAGTCTTGTTCCCCTTTATTGAATCTTTCTTTAATTCTTGATTTGATTTTGTATGATTAGTAATAGTTGCTTTATTAAAGATAGCTTTTCTTTAATGAATTCTAGTTGCATCGTTGTTCTTGGTTGTTTTCTTGTTTGATTTAGAATTAATTCTTGATTAATTCCATAGATCTAATTAAAGAACCATATTAAGAATATTGTTTAAGCCCCCTTTCCTCGTGGGAACGATACCCACTCTTTAGTGGTACTACTTGATCCAATGCACTTGTCGGAGTGCTACGAATCGTAAAGATTTGTTGCATTAGTAGCTCATATAACTCATATGGCATGACACTCCCGTAAGAACCTGGGTCACACATGCATTCTCAGACCTCTACCCCTCTGATATTACAGGTCACCAAACATGGTCCTGGATCTGCGTACTTAGCTGGGATCTGATTTTTAACCGCATTGTTTCCTCCAAACACTGTAGCTATGAAGAATGTTTCCTTTTCAACTTCTTCCTCCATATCTTCCTCTTCCTCACTTTTCTCTTCTTCCTCACTTTCTTCTTCCTCATCCAATTCATTTAACTTAGCCAGTTCAGATATCAATTCTAATAGCCAATCATCGTTTGTCCCCTTTTTGTTTTTTCCATCCTTCTCCTTTCAAACCATATTAATCCCTCCCTTGGGATTTGGAAAAGGTTGAGACGGCAATGGGCTTGATCTAGATGGTTGTGATGAAGTTGGAGGATTGACCGTTACTGGTTAGTGAACTTAGTGAGTAATTCGGTGAGGTTGGTCAGCTGGGTTTTAGTTCTTTTCTGAGCTTCCCTCATTTCTTTGTTTTCTGGTTGGAATGTTCGGAGGGCTTCCTCATAAGTGGCTGGGAAAGTGTTAACCGGGAAGTTTGTGGGATAAGTTTGCCGAGTGTACGGAGGTTGGTATAACTGGTTTTGCAAGTTTTGAGGCTGGCTGACGGTGAAAGGTTGATGGTATTGAAATGGTTTTTGCTATTGGTTGGTGTTCCATTGATTCTATTGATCATCCCGCCATCTTTGAGGTTGAGTATGATACTGTTTGTTTGACGGTGGCATTGCTTGTTCTTCATAGAAAATTATGGGAAGATGCGACAACATTATCTTCTTGAAGTTATGGGCATTCATCGGTGTAATGGGAGTTACATGCGCATATGCCGCAATGTCTTACTGGCACTTGCTGAGAGGTGTTGGACTGCTGCGTCAAAGCTTTAGGGGCTGCCTGTTGTCCCTCTTTTATCTCTTTAGCATGCTCACGATGTTGGCGAGAGATTTTGCAAGAATAGTTGATTCAGAGGGTGTAACTTCAAAAACTCCTTTTGCAGCAGACGTGGCTCTTGCGTTGAAGTGCTAATTGTTGTCAGCCACTGCTTCTATTAACTCCCAAGGTTCTTCGGGGGTTTTGTTCATCAGAGCTCCCCCTGTGGAGGCATCAATCATTGACTTGTCAGTTGGAGTCAATCCCTCAAAGAAGTAGTTTGTCAAAAGAAGATTAGAGATCGAATGGTGAGGACATGAGGTCAGCAATTTCTGAAAATGCTCAAAGTACTCAAACAGCATTTCCCCATGCAATTGAGTAATCCCTGAAATCTCTTTTCTAATAGCATTGGTTCTTGATGGTGGGAAATATTTTTCAGGGTACCTCTTTTTAAAAGCAGTCCAATCAGCAGTTACTTCATTGGGTAGAGAATGATACCAGTCCTTGGCTCTGCTTTCCGAAGAAAAGGAAAAAGTGAAGGCTTTAACCGCGTCTTCATCACCCCTGTTCATCAGGTGGTAGCGCAGATGACGTCAAAGTCATTCAGATGCTTAATCGAGTCCTCACCCGGCATCCCATGAAATCGCGGCTACAGGTTGATTAATCCGGATTTCAGTTCAAAATTTTCATTTAGCTCCGAGTACCTAACCGGCTGGTTTTCCAGAGCCATACTTGCTCCGCCCATTTGTTTCAAAGTAACTCTAGGAAGGTCACCCATAGTGATGGTACCTGTATCAGAAGAATGTATTTCAAAATCGAAATCAGAATCAGATAAATAGGTAGAGTTGTTTTCGGATGCCAAGTTTTCAGTTTGAGAACGTAAATTGTTCTCAAACTCAATCTGACCCTAACTTGCCTTGCACGCCTATGCGTCCTTTCAATTTATGGATCAAAGACTAGCAAGTCGGGATTCGAATTCAACCTTAGCATTCACCGAAAAATTCATGTGTAGACATAATGAACAGTCTATCAAACTAACCGCCCTAAAAAAAAGTCTAGAAAGCTATCATATTTACACTATGAACATATCTACAAACAACCAAAAATAAGCGCGCATCTTTCAGTTCCCCGGCAATGGTGCCAAAAATTTGACGAGTCCCCCAAGGTCGGTTCAGAATCCCTTAATTTTCAAAACAGTAATTCGTTGCAGATAGTTCCGAACCAACTATGGGAGTTTCGTGCAAATTACAAAAGGTGTCACAAAGCTTGCAACCAGTTAAAAAATACCGAGTATTAAACTCGGGTCGTTCTCCCTAGGAATATTGTGACTTGCGATTGGTTGTGAAAATATCGGGGTTGCAATGGTAAGAGTTGGTAACAAGAGCAAAATAAGAGATGACTTGTATTGCAAATAATAAGGGTGCTTCGTCTTGACTTGAAGTATAAAGTATCCCTATGATCACCATTAATCCCAATTATGAATGGTTGTCAAGTAAGGCGCAAAGCCCATTCTGTTAAATGGTTGAATGGGTTGAATTGCGAAGGTCCTATGTCCTTAGAACTTGAATAATCCATCAAGTTCACCTCATTAAGGACTCAATCATTACTAGCAAAAGCCTAGCATTAACAAAACAGTTTTAACCCTGGCCTTAACCCATTATTGTCCTTAGGAATTAGTGGCTAAGATCATCCACAATTCAACCCATGACCAAGACATAAGAACACTACTCCATACTCATAAGAAGGAAAACATCAAACACTTGGTGGGCATAGTAAATGAACATGATAAATAGCAAGAGAAATGAACAATTTAAAATAACCAATAGTCTAGATCAACATTATAAACATCAAAGAAGCATAATCAAACCATAGATCATCAATAGAACATGCATCAAAATAATTTCCAGCAAGCAGAAAATAAAGCATACGAACAAGAAAGATAGACTTAAGAATTAGAGAAATAAACGAGAGAAACAAGCAAAGATTAAATTAATCAAGTAAGAGTATTAATTAACAAAAATTCAAACACTGAAATTAACTAAGAGTTTGGCTAGTGAGGGCTAGAAATTGGTAGAGAATTGAAGAACAAGTATGAACTAGAAGAGAGAAAATGAGAGAGATGAAAAACTCTCCCAAAAACCTCTTAAAACTATTCTAAATTCTAAATTGATCCTAATGGAAATTGGTGCCTTGTGTTTCAGTTGTTCCTTCCTTATATAAGTCGAAATTGGGCCTTCAAAGAGGATTATACCTGGCCCGAAAACCTAAAATTCCCATTTTAGCCTTAATTTTGATTCTGCCAAACGGTATCGTGCGGTCGCGTAGTACATCGTGCGGTCGCGTGGTCGCGCGATGGGTTCGGGCGGTCGCGCATGTGTTGGCAGAGTTGATCCTGAAATGCTCCCAGGGGCACGTGAGGTCGCACGAGGGGACCATGCGTGCGACCGCACGGTGCCCTGTTTCTCACTTCTTGGCTTCCTCTTGTGAACCCTTTGCTACCAATGCCTTCCTTAGCCTTTCCTATGCCTTTCTCAATCCCTAAAACCCTGAAATACACTAACAAACATATCAATGCACCAAATGGGATGAGATTTCATAAATTTCCATCACTTTTAAGGCTAAGTTAACATATTTTTATCCATAGGAACATATACAAGCAAAGGATTAAAATCATGGTTATTCACAAGCAATTGTGTGGTTTTTTGGTTAATAAACCCTTCATTTATAGTACAAAATCTATCATCAAATATGGGTCTATCACTTATACACTTACATTTTTGAAGATCAAGATGAATGGATGAAGATGAAGAAAAGATGCTCGGATATGAAGAGAAGAGGATGAGGAGTTAACATGCAAGGTGGTTGGTGATGGTGTTGACCGAACAAATGATGATGATGTTTGATACATGAGCATCATTAGAAAGATCTCTCATGAATTTACTTGATTTCTAAGAAAGAAATAACCTCTTTTACAAGTAATCTCATTCCTTTTGATATCAAAGATCTTGATTAGTTAATTATTGTGATTTACAGGGAATAGATGAAAAAGGAAGAGAATTGAAGAAGAAATGAAAGAAAATCAAAGAGAACAAGAGGAAGAAAAATTTAAGTAGCTTGAATAAAAAGAAATCCACTTCCAATAGCCTCAAAATTAATGGCGCGCTACACCTCATTCAACATGAAGTGTAACACGCCAAACACTTAGAAGAAATTAGAAGCTCAATATCTCACAAAGATTAGTGGCGTACTACACTTCAACATGAAGTGTAACACGCTGCAAGAATTGAAGAATTGAGGTCCCTGGAACATCCACTCAAGCTTGGTGTGCTACACTTCAACATGAAGTGTAGCACGCCACGCCACAAAATGGAAGCAAACAAAGCCCCTGGAGTATGATCATGGTCACGGCGTGTAGCACTTCATCACCAAGTGCTACACACCACAAAGAGGAAGAAAAGCAAGCTACTGGAACATTCAGCCAAGCATGGCGTGCTACACTTCAACATGAAGTGTAGCACGCCAATGAACACTAGCAAGGGTGAAGTGCTACACTTCAACATGAAGTGTAGCACGCCACTATCAAGACCAATTCGGCCAAGGACAAATAAAGTGGCGTGGTACACTTCAACACTATTAAAGTGTAGCACGAAGCCACTGGAACTTGGAAATTTTCAAATTAATTTTTGCAAAATGTGATAAAAGACTTTGGCTTGGATTTAGGGACAATTCAATTTGATTTTGATAAAGTGCGAAGAAGTTTGATTCAAGGGCAATGATGTAAATTGATAAGAGATCTTCTGAAGATTAGATTCACTAATTAGATTTAGATTAAGATTAAGATTAGATTAAGATTAAGATTAGATTCGTCATTCTGTTTTACTTTCCATAGAATTTACTTTTGTGATCTTAGAATTATGAGTAGCTAAACTTTAATGTTGAGGATGAGGAGCTTTGTTCATCCCGGCATAGCTTATTAATTTAAGTTTTCAATTTTCTTCAATTACAAGTTTGGTCAGATTCAAGGTTTAAGGTTTTCTGCTCTTCATTACAGAATTAAGATTACTAAGAGGTATACCTCTTCTATGTTGTTTTGATTATTTGATTTGAGAGAATTTTAGTAATCATAACAAAGATTGAAAACTTAATCCTCATAATTTATCAATTGAACTAGAGATAGGAATTTGATAAATGTGCAATACCTTATTCTGTTAATTCTCAATTGGTTTAGAACTAGCTTGAGTATGTAACATATAACTTAACCTAGGATCACTTTTGAGTCTTAATAAGAATTGAATCAGAATATGTGCATAACCTCTTTCCTTAATTGATTAGTCAAGAGATTGATAATTGGTTAGGTTTAGGGAAACTAAATCACTAAGAGATTAGGGTTTAGTTAATTAGGGTTTGTTAGGAATTGAACATACTTGTTAAAGAAGAAATTGAATTCAAGAATTAATACCTTAGGGTAAAACCTCTTGAAGTCCTTAACTCACCTCATCACTATCTTCTAAATCTTAAATTGATTTCTTGATTTACACGTTATTGCGAGTAGTCATTCATTGTTCTGTTTTTGCAATTGGATTCCAATACTCTGTTTTAGTCACTTTGTCTAATCAAAAGGGTTAATTAATCATTATTATTTGATCCTTCAATCCTCGTGGGAACGATACCCACTTACCGTGGTATTACTTGGTACAATTTGGTATATTTGCCGAGTTTAGGATTGTAAAATCCGCATCAATGTTCTTAGCTTGTTCTTCATTGTTCTTGTTTTTTTTGTATGTTTGATCCAAAATAACAAGTAAAAGAAGGTGGAAATGTGTTTGTGAAGATTGAAATAAAATAAAATGATGATGATGGGAGAGAGAGAGATGGCTTCAGTGTTAGGAAAGAGAAGAGAGAATTTTCTTTGTTGGTGGTTGGTTGTTTTTGTAAGAAATGCCAATATGTGTAATGAATTGGTAGTTTAGTGGTTTGTAGTTTAGGAAATATGATGCGTGTGCATCGTTCATGATTCTAAGCCCTAGTTTCGTATGTATGAAGTAGAACTCTAGCTTAATATTCAAGTAAATTAGTTCAATTCTTCATAAATTACCATCTTGAGTATTTTGTTATAGTTTTGCAGGAATGACAAGGAAAAGAAACTAGGAACAGAAAATAAAGAAATAGAAGAAGAAACAGAAAAACAAAAGAAGAAACAGAGGAAGAAAACAGAGGAGGAAGAATACAAGAAACAGAGAAAACAGAACCCAAGAGCTTCCCTTGGTGAGCATAGGTCACGTTTGGACCAGGTTACAACATGATCCAAACGTGACACTCATTGGAAGGAAGGAAGTTCAACACATCAAGCCAAGGTCACGTTGGAGTCACGTTTTGGCCTAGCCAAACGTGACCCAAACGTGAAGGTCACCAAAGGAAGAACAAGCTCACGTTTTGGCCACGTTACAACGTGGTCCAAATGTGAGCTATCCAAGAGGAGTCCAAGCCTAGCAACTACACCATCAAGTCACGTTTGAACCACGCCTCAACATGGTCCAAACGTGACTCATGACTTGCTCACCACCTAGGGCTCACGTTTTTGCCATGTTACAACGTGGTTCAAACGTGAGCCACCCAAGGCTCCAACAAACTTCACTCTTGCTCCCCTAAATCATGTTTTCTCCATGCCTCAACATGACCCAAACTTGACACGAATCAAGCAAGAAACAAGTGAACCAAGGCCAAGCCAACTTAGGCTCACGTTTGAGCCATGTTACAACGTGGTCCAAACGTGAGCCATGCATTCATCTCCCTAGCTTGGCAGCACTTCCACCATGTCACGTTTGTTCCACGCCTCAACTTGGTCCAAACGTGACACCAAAAAGCCAAACCACACAAGGCTCACCCAAATCCACCAACTTGACCATCATTCTACATGTGATCCACGCCTCAACTGAGGTTAATTTCAACTCATAATTAGCTCATTAGCCAAGGCCCATGTTTGAACCACTTTTCCTTGCATATTGTGAGCTGAGACACCACCAGCCAGCCCATGCTTTGTGCTTTACAACAAAGCATGCGTTTTGCTTTACACCACACCATGGATCATCAAGCACATGCCTCTGCTTTACAGCATGCTACCAACCCATACCTTGCTTTACAACATCACACCACTAGCCCATGTCCGAAGGTGAATTGTCTTCTTATAAATAGCAAGGGAAGCTACTGAAACAGGGGTTGGACATTTTTGGTTAGGAAACACATATTGTTAGTCCGTAGCTCATCCATTTTAAGTTCCATTTCCAATTCTCTTCTGTCTTTCATATTTTCTTTTGTTTTTCTTAAAAGTTT
>JASCZI010031439.1:0-14948 GCA_036250425.1 Stylosanthes scabra
TAGGCTACATGCTTCATTAGATACAATGCAATTAAACTCCAATTGAGTTAGTTATGTTATTGTATCAGAAAAACTAAATTCCAATATTCCAATTGAAGTTTGAACATTAGTTAAGTAATTGAGAGTTGATTTCTGCTTGGTACTGTACTAATTATCTGTTATGTTTACTGTAGAACATACAGGAGATGTGAATTTGATCGTTATGTAGCATATTTTGACAATAGACTCGTTCATTTCTAGATCTGTGTTATGAACAGACTTTATAAATGTTTAGTTCCATAAAGATAAATTCCAGAGATTTGGAATTCAGGCTTTATGCTGTAACAGTTTGGGCTACCCTTTGCAGTACATTTTATCATGTTATAATTGATCTTTTTGCATATTTTCAATTGGATGCAATTACATACCCTTATAAACTTATCAGGTTTTGCATGCTGGTGGAAAATTTGGCGGGGCCAACAGTGGGTACTCTGTTTCAGGAGGTTTACATGGTGTTGGTTTATCTGTTGTGAATGCCTTGTCTGAGGTATTTTTCCTTTCCTTTAGCAGTTTCGCCTCCCCCTCCCCCTAAATGTAGATATTAACCAATAATATCGTCGCTTTAATATTTTTTTTTTGTTTCAGTCCGAGTTTGCCAGCTGATATATCTAACTATCCTGTTTGATATCTACTTTCACAGGCGTTAGAGGTAATAGTTTGGCGTGATGGACTAGAATACAAGCAAAAGTATTCTCGTGGGAAGCCAATCACAACTCTGACATGCCTTGTACTTTCTGATGAAAAGAAAGGTCGTCAGGGAACATCGATAAGATTTTGGCCTGACAAAGAAGGTCCATATAACCTTATATGTTAATTCATTTCTAGGTTGTGTTTTGTCTATTAACTCTGAGCTTAAGACTTAAAGTCTTGCGTATGCTCTAACCTTTATGCAAACTTTTAATGCAGTATTCACCACTGCTATTGAGTTTGACCACAACACGATAGCTGGGCGCATTAGGGAGTTGGCCTTCCTCAACCCAAAGGTGAACTTATTGATTGAAATTATTTTTATTTGACTTTTCGCTCTTAACACTCACTTAAATGTTTTATGTGGTTAGGTCTTATTTTTATCAATTTTCAATGTAACATATGGTGATTTAGCGAAGCACTTCATAAACTTGCAAGATTTCTTCAACACTGCATCTTAGCATCTCTTTTTTCTTGATACTTTTCAGCTTACTATCACACTTCGTAAAGAAGACGATGATCCAGAAAAGATTCAATATAATGAATATTTCTTTGCTGGAGGTTTGGTTGAATATGTGAAATGGCTTAACACTGATAAGGTCTTATATTGTTTACCTTTATTTTGTACTGTGTGGTTATTGTCCATTTTGAATTGTTTAATTTTCTTTCTTAGCTGTTGCTGCTTTCCTTTCTATTTTGAATAGATGTCTTGATTGCTATTAAAGTGAGTATTGACTAATAACCTGTTCCAGAAAGCTCTTCATGATGTTTTGAGTTTTAGCAAACAAACAGATGGAATCAGTATTGATATAGCTTTTCAATGGTAAGCCCCCCAATCGTTCTCACCACTTATTTTATTTTATTTTATTTTGGCTAGATATGATCCATAAATTGTGTCATGATTCAATTCTGTCTTCTCATAAATACTTTTTTATCAATGTGTTATATGTCGGATTTGTTTTCTTTAATAGGTGTGAAGATGCATATTCAGACACAATATTGGGATATGCAAATAGTATACGCACTATTGATGGTGGCACCCATATTGATGGTATGAAGGCTTCTTTAACTAGAACACTTAATAGTCTTGGAAAGAAATCAAAAGTTATCAAGGTATTCCTCAAGTATTTTTTCCCCTACTTCTTTTCCGTGATGCTATGCCTATTCACTCTCCTCAATTACGAGACTCCTTGCATATCTTATTGTGATGTTATCTGATGGATTCCTGTTATATTTATGAATTCCAATATAGGGTGCTAGAATTTAAGTCATCGTGCTTTGTATAAGGTTACTCTTGATGGTTTTCCGGGTTTGATGTGACAAAGTGTTTACCTGTCTTGGCAGGATAAGGACATCACTTTAAGTGGTGAGCATGTGAGAGAGGGTCTAACATGTGTTGTCTCAGTGAAGGTCCCAAATCCAGAGTTTGAAGGGCAAACGAAGGTACTCCCATATTACTTTTGTGGAATGCATAGTTGTTACTTTGGGTTACTTTTGTATATTGAAGTTTTTCCTGTCCGTTTTCTTTCCTAGCATTTTGCAGCCCACATTTGAGTTATTTCTTACTGTTCTCTTTTTTATTCTTAAAGACAAGATTGGGAAATCCAGAGGTGCGGAGAGTGGTTGATCAATCTGTGCAAGAGTATCTCTCGGAATATTTGGAGTTGCATCCAGATGTTCTTGATTCCATACTTTCTAAGGCTGTTAATGCTTTCAAGGTAATAATCTCTTTTGTAATCTTGTTAGTCTGATTATTTAACCAATTGCTCTATAGATTATAGGAAAAAAAATAGATTTTGTTTATATCAATGTTTTACATATTTTAACCAGAAAACTTTTGCTATGGTTAATTTACCATTTACTTAGGCAGCTCTAGCGGCAAAAAGAGCTAGAGAATTAGTTAGACAGAAGAGTGTATTGAGATCTTCATCTCTTCCTGGAAAGCTTGCTGATTGTTCATCCACAAATCCTGAAGAATGTGGTATGCACTTCCATTTTGTAAAAAATGTGGTTCATAAAGATCCGTTTGAATTTTGAGCAATTGTTCTGTTTGGTCTTCTTACCTAGTTCAATGATAAGAAATATCTTTGGCATTATGTCTACATTATATAAGCTGGATATTTTTTTTCACAACTGTCTTTTGATCTCTACAAATGATCGTGAACATTTATTAGTTAATGTACACTTAATCAATTGAATACGAATAGAAAAAATAGATAAATTCGTAGAAGTATATTCTAGCCAATAAGTAATTAAATATCACCAGTTAACATATTTTTGTCCCTCTTAGTTATAATTAATTTTTTTCCCTTTCAAAAATGTACAAAAATTCTTCTTAGAATTTATACTAAAATGTGAGTAAGAGCCTATTAATCCACTTGAATTCAGTCTTATTTCGAATTACTATCAAAATGTCATCTATATGATGGTTTTTCTGTGCTTGTTTCTATGTATTGCAGAAATCTTCATTGTTGAAGGTGATTCAGCTGGGGGAAGTGCTAAGCAAGGGCGTGACAGGCGCTTCCAGGTATATGATTTTTTTTTTAATGAAAACCTTTGAAACTGGAACTGCTGGAAATAACACAGATCAACTCTTTTGTGAAGACATGAGATTGGCTTTGTTATATCTATAACATGCTCCTCAAACACAACAGTTGTCTTAGTTTGGACTTTGGAGCATTAAAAATGCATAGGCCAACTATATGAGCCAAAATTGAACTGAATTGAATTCATTGTTTACTGACATGTGTAAGCAGTTGCATTGTTGTATATATATGTTGGTGGTACATTTATAGAAACGTTTTTTGTTCCTTCAAATTTTTGGTAGCTGTTTAAGTGTATATCCATCATACTGTATTTGGTGCAGGCCATTCTACCTCTAAGAGGTAAGATTCTGAATATTGAAAGGAGGGATGAAGCAGCAATGTACAAAAATGAAGAGATTCAAAACCTAATTCTTGGTCTTGGCCTTGGAGTGAAGGTTAAAACTTTTCCTGTTTCATTCGTTCATTGTTAATGAAGGAATTAAAGCAGATAAGTAAGGGAGAGAAAAAAACAATGCTCTGAAAAATAAAGTAAACAGACCATTTTCAATATAAAACTGTTAGTTGCATGGAGGCTCTTCAATAATTAACTTGAATCTTTCTCTGTTGTGACATGTTGTTTCTTCTATCCAAAAAGTGAAAACTATCTAGTTGTTTGTGATTAGAATATTGTAAGAGTAATTTTTTGTGCAAACACTTACTTAAAGTTTAAACCATAAATTATGAAGACAATCTTCAACTAGTTGGAAGGCCACCATTAGAAAACTAAGTAACAATGAATATTAAGTGTGAAGAGATTTTTGAGACAGGAAATGGAAGATAGATACAAAGGCAACATTAGAATTAGGCAAGCCTACAACTGCTTTGGATATCAATGTCTAGTTTAACAAGGGAACCGAAAGTAATAGCAAACCATGTGATATAAAGTCAGAAACCTCTTAATGAATTCAACAGTGAATTGGAAAACTAGATAAATCAAAACAAATAAATTTCACATAGGTTGAAATATCAATTAAAACTAATAAATCGGAATGAAAATGGTTGTTCATCTGCACCTGAACTTCATGTTCTTATCATCTTCAAACATTATTCAATAATTTTATCTAAACTTGTATATCTTTGTTGGTTCAGGGTGAAGATTTCAAGAAGGAAGCTCTGCGATATCATAAGATTATTATTTTGACTGATGCTGATGTAGATGGTGCCCACATACGAACGCTACTTCTAACTTTTTTCTTTAGATATCAGGTAAATATGTAGGGAATGGCTGCAAAATCTACTCCAGCTCAGAAAAATAAAATGCATCTCACTTGAGAATAAAAACTTAACTAAAATTATCAATTTGATTCATGTTTCTTTATTGCAGAGAGCTTTATTTGATGAAGGGTGCATATATGTTGGTGTCCCACCACTGTATAAGGTGTGCCTAAAATTTTGCTTCATGTAATGTCTTCACTGTCTCTATCAGATACGATCAAGCTAACTTCCAACTATCCCTGCCGAAATAAACAGGTTGCAAGGGGAAAACAAGTACACTACTGCTATGATGATGCAGACCTTAAAAAACTTAAAAGATCATTCCCTCCAAATGCGTCATACAACATGCAAAGATTCAAAGGTTATGATGAAATCTTATGTTGATTTCATGCTTATTGTACATAACAGCTGTTTGTAGGCTTCTAGAGCAATTGAAAAAATTTAATTAAGAATAAATTTATTGTGTATTATTTGAAGAATTTCACGATTCTGTTGTATAGAAAACTATCAGTTTCTTGAAGTTTTTGCAATTCTATCTATAGAACCTGATATTACTCGGATGTTTCAACAATGAACTTTCTTTTTCTCTGGGAATTAATTGTTTTATGATATTTTTCAAGGTAACATACATTCTTTTGTGTTTTTATTAATTCAGGGCTGGGAGAGATGATGCCTTTACAATTATGGGAGACAACCATGGATCCAGAACGCAGACTGTTGAAGCGATTAACGGTTGAGGATGCAGCTGAAGCAAACATTGTTTTTTCCTCTCTTATGGGAACTCGGGTATTGTCACTAATGTGCACTGTTTCCATGATCTCTCAATCTTCAAATTACTTGAATGATATGCTTGATTGACTGCCCTTTATATCTCATGTATTGTTTCGATTCCACCTTTTAAATCAATAGTGATAACAGATCACAAGGAACAAAGTCATGTAAAAGTTTTAAGAGAATCAGTTTCCATAGCTGAAACACCAATAAACTTCTGTTTTATTATCGCAATCTTTATTTCTTTTAAACATTTTTTCTTTTAATAGGTGGATGTTCGGAAGGAGCTGATAAGAAATTCTGCAAACACGATTGATCTTGATCAGCTAGATATTTGATGCTGTAACTTTATTGTGGAGAAGCTGAATGTCTTCCTTGGTAACCATAACACTGCAATGAAGTGAAAGCACCAATATTTTCATGTATGCCATGGAATGGCAGAGAAGCAAGAAAGGTCCTCATTTTTGTTGGTGCCATTTGGTTATGTAAGAACCACTATTGTGCACAAGGGGATGGTCATTTGTAATTGCTGGGAAATATTAGCAAGGCTTTCTTGGAGGAATTTGATTTATACCAAAATTACTTTCTTCTTTTTTCAGTTACATTGGAATGTAATTTTTTATTTTATTTAAATGTTTTCAGGTTTTCTACCTTTAATCTTTAGATTATTGTTCAACATCCTGTGACCTTTAGAATCTGTAGGCTAATAGAAAGTACATGCAGATTGCAGAACAATTATGTTGTATACAACAATGCACGTATTGTTTTCTGCAGCAGCTATTTCTGTGAAATTAATATCAGTTGAAAAAGTAAAAAAAAAATAAAGATTTTATTTTTCAGAATTTACGTTGTGTAGGATTTTTCAAGAGTTAAAAATACTAAAAATTTTGATTACTTTAAAAAAAAAAAAATTAGTTATGAAAAATGATTTTCTTTTTAGTAGAAAAAGTAGTTTTGTGGCTGCAGAAAGATTTTTTTTTTTTTTTGAATAATAGAGTAAGTTTTGTAATGATTTATAGATTCTTGAGAAGAAAAAAACATAAAATAAAATAGCAAGTGTTTGATACGAACCTAATCAAATGTGGGAACCATGGGAAGAATATTCTTTACTGTGGGTATTAATCCGCCAAGTATAAAGTTTTTTGGCACCAATGACAGAATATTCCATTAAAGTATAGCCATAAATACAAATCTAATTCAACACAAATTTCTCTTGTCATCTCTTGAGAGAACTGCATTAACATTTCAACCAACATTACTGATGATGAATCATGAGTTAACAGGGAGCTTATAGTTGAAAACTCTTCTAATGCTGCAGCCCAACATGCATGGAACAGTTTGTGTAAGTTTCATTTCACCTATTGTTTGATTCTTCTAAAGAGCTTGTTAGCAATTTACACTATATCCCATTAGCAATGATAGAAGATAAATAATTCAATGACATGAATTGAGATTTTACATTATATACATCCTTCTTTGATGAAGGAATTGCTTCACAAAAGAATACCAAAACTTTTTAGGTTACTCAAGAAGGTTTCTCCAATGATGGATCCAACCTTAACAAATACAGCAGGGTATCCTATTGGAGAATCTATCCATTCTTCAGTTCCTTGTTTTGAGAACACTTTTCCTGTCCATATATGTAGCCAACCAGCACTCTCTCCCAATGGAAAATAGGCTTTCACTTTGTTCTTCCCTTTGTCAAGAACAGGAACCACTAGTAACTCAGAACCAACCAAGAATTGCTGATAACTTAAGTGATGAACATGATCATCATTCGGGTAATGTAGAAATAGGTGGCGGCATACAGGTAGTCCTTTCTGCGAAGCTTCCTGTTTACAGAAAGAACATGGAGTAAGGACCATTTTTAAATACCTGCTGCTGAGGATGCTCAATCTATATAACTAAATTAGTGTGTAAAAGAGAAGTTTTGGCATCACCTTTACTAGTTGAACTCGGTAAAATTTCCATGCTGCATATACTTTCGCGAAGCGCGCAAAGTGTGAAAAAGTATGCTGGTTTGAATAGAACTGGCTGTTGCATGATGGTTTGTTTCCCTGCATCAGTGATAATGGTGATTCATAGTATAGCATAGTCATTGGAAAGTGTTTAGAACTTTTATGACATCGAATGCATTGGAAACTCGAAATTTTTACTTACTTCGTGAGTTCGGAAGACAGTGGTGAAAGAATTTAGCTCCATCCACCTTAAAAGCAGTTCTTCACTTCTTCTGTACTTAACAATAGGCAAGTTGACAGTACAATATCCTCCAATGTCACTATGATTAAAAGCATATCCAGAAATTCCACTGCTCAATAGTCCAACAACTGAACTCTTTATTCCATCATTTGTTTGCCAACTAACCATTTGATCTCCTTCCCAAAACAGCATTCCCCACTTTGGACTATCTCTAAAACCAGCCCTCATGAAGAAAACCAAGTCCTCTTCTTGTTTTTCTTCAACAAGTTCTTTGTTGATTTTGGCCCACAGTTCAGGGTACCGGTTATGAGCCGAAATAGGATCTTCACCTGAATATAGAACAGCATCAACAGGAAGGCCTTCTCCAAAGTCAGCCATCCATCCTCTTACTCCATCATCCACCATTTCTCTTAGGACCTGCTTGAACCAGGTCCCCGTTTTCGGGTGTGTTAGGTCAAGCATTCCCACATCGAAGGCCGTGTTTGGAACCATGTATGGATTTCCCTTATTGTCTTTCACCAAGATGTCCAACTCTTTTGCCTCCTCAAACAGATTTCTTCTTTTGTTTGTCTTCTCATCAACCTATACATAAGATCAGTAAAAAAGAAAGATGTGATTAAAGGGACAAACAAGTTTTTTTATAGATTAAGTGATTGAAGGGAATCATTACCGGAGCTAGACAAGGATTGCAATATGTCATAACTTTGATATTCTGATCACCAAGATCTTTGATAAGTTCCTTCCATCCCCAATACCTTTGTGCATCCACTTCCCAGTTCCACCAAAGCTGTGAACCAATCATTGTTTCTCTCTGCCCTACCCAATCCTGTGCAGTTTAATTCCAAATCAGAGAGTTAGGCTTAGTTATGCTGGTTCAAGATAGAGGCCACTTGAATTCTTGCACATGAATGAATGATTAGGTCAGAACTTCATATCAGGATTGCTTAGTTTGTAAGAAATCAAAGAGTCTCTTGTGAGTGTAGATGTGAGGCATTACCTGCAACCAAAATGCTGAGACAGGAACATCATAAGCCCTTAGTTCATCCCAAACTCGGCGTACGGCTTCTGTACCGCCCTGCATTCCAACTACAGCGCTTGATATTATCCATTCTGGAATCTCAGGTAGCCTTCCAATGGTTTCGGTGAAATGCTCAATTAGTTCACAAGGTGAGTTCCCATGCAATATCCTCCCTTCAACTGAATTTCCATGTATCTGCATATCCATTGTACAGAAAATTATGAATTCATACTAATTACATTGATTGTAGTAGTTCACTATATTCTAATTTGTTGAGTGTTTGATGCATTTTATCATTCAATTATACAATTTCAATACCTGTATCTGTACTCTGTCAGGTCTTGTAAGATCAAAGATGGTATAGTCATATCCTTCAAGGTATAGAGATCTCATTTTTGATGTCATGTAGAATGGAGAAGGAGCATAAGTTGTACTCGAATCGCCTCCGGCCCTGCCAACATTGAAATATCATATGTAACTGTATCTTAATGAATCACACTGCATGAATTAGGTGTATGAAGATGGTGCTTTAAACTACCTGTAACTGACCAAGTTGGCTGCCAAGGTGATTGGTTGATCTCCTCTACCAATACCTTGTTCTTGAACCAAGATTGGGACCTTCTTCCCCTTGAAATCCATGTGAGAGAACTGCTCCCCAAAGCCATAAAACCTCTCCTTCTCATCACTCGAATATGTCAACCAAACCCTATTGAATTCTTCTGCTTTTGGGATCTCAAAGTTCCCCATTTCTTCTTCCTCCACTGAGGAAACTAGTACAAAACCTTTTGGCTTTGAAAGGTACCAACACCAACCAAGTCTCTTCTTTCTATTGCTCATTCTCTTCTTGAATCCTCGGTAGATTCTAGAAGCTGTGCTTGTAGTTGAAGGAACCTGCTTCTTGGTTCCTGAAATGAAGCTTGGTTTCTCAATCTTTACTTCAAAACCAACCTGATGTTTGGTTTTCTGACTGAACAGAATCCAATACCGTGCATACCTGTCACAGAAATACAATATGTAAGTATGGGAATTCTACTAAAGAATTAGTCATAATCTTAAAATGTTCAAAGTAGTAACATTTGATGCAGGCAAAACACATGTGAGTGAAAATGAAAATTTTGTGAATTATAGTTAGTTGCATACACAAAAGGCCTTTTTGCTTCAAACTGAATACTTGCATTGATGCCATGTTTCTGAAACCTTTTTGTCTTCTTAGTCTTGTTGAATAGCCTTCCTGTGATCAACAAACTCGGAATCTTCTTCACCTTTTCTTCTGCATCATCTTCACATGGAGAATAATCTGCAGCAACTTTTTCATGTTCTTCCAAATTCTGATCAAACCGGCAATTATCATTGATCACCCTTATGCCATCAATGATTTGGTGGTTGCAAACCAAATGAACGTCTCTATCTATGACAAGGAATGATCCTCTACTCTCCTCAACCTCAGTGTCAGCCATTGCAGCAGAGAGAAAAGCTTGTCCTGGGATAGAACTCCATATAGGCCTCGTCGGTTGCGAAAGGTGTGAAACTGAAAGGTGCCCGCCATTTTTTGGGGAGCAAGAAAGCTTGAAAGCATTGCCAATTGGGAAGAACAAGTTCTGGTCTGAAGTAGGCACTGTCTTGGCATTGATGAAGAGAGAGCCTTTGACATAAGGAATGGTGGTTGAAGCAGAAGCAGAAGAAGAGGGGAAAGGATTGTTCAAATGCTTCTTGTGCTTCTTTGTTATCTTAAGGATTGCCATCTAAATATAATAAACACAGCAAAAAAGAAAGAAAGAAAGAAAGAAAGAATTAAAGAATGATTTTCTTTCTTTTCTTTTTTCAAAGTTTGAAATGGATTCTTAAATAGTTTTGAATGGATTCTAGATTTTGTTATGGTTTAGAAGATGGAAAAGTCTGTTCTAAATGGCGTGTGTTTTGTATAAAACGGTCATATGGGCATTGTGGATGGATGCCTCTTTGTGTATGACTTTGGTTGTCTTTTAGGAACAGACAGATTTGATCAAGCAACCAAAGTTGATTTTGGTATCACCTTGGACTCTGTCACCATCTTTTCTTTTTATGTCTTCGAAGTTTTATCTTGGATCTAATTTCCTTATATTTCTAGATCTTTTTTATTTGATATTTAATGACTTAGTTAAGTGTGATTCTCTTTTCTAAAATTAGTTTAGAGAATGAGATTCGAATTGAATGTATAATACACTTTACACCATTTTTTTAATGTGATTTTCGGAATTTATTATATATTAATTCTATTACGATGACATGCGTAAAAATAGAATAAAAATAAAAAGGTTATAATTTTGATGTTTATATACTAATTTTTTTTTTAAAAATATTAAAAAAATATAACTAAAAATGATTTGTATATTATTTTTTAAAATTTTGCCCACTTACACTCAATACGTAGTAAATAATTTCTTAACAATATTCTATTAAACATATTCGTCTCACATATTAAATAACACGGGTTACATGTATAAAAAAAATCAGTCACAAAATCATCAATTTAATCACTTATATATAATACATATTGAAATATATTAAGGATATAAAATAACAGATATATTTATATACAAATACAGTTTTTTCCCTTTATATGGGATAGTATTGGAACTGAGCAAAGAATATGGTGGCGGGAATCTAACTGAAAAGCACATGGCAACTATTGTGAGTGAATTATGAATCTTCCCTTGATAGTGAAATAATCCTTATTAGTGTGAATGTTCCCTCATTATTGGAGCACGTTCCACGTATTGCACCTGGACAAGATACGAGGTTCCATTCGTTTTGGAGAGCCTTATGAAACAAACTGTATGAACAAGCCTCGGCAATGATCATTGGCGTGTTGATGTTAAAAGCACGTGACCAATGTTCATCTCTTTCTAACAGTTTTTTTGGTTTGATTTGTGACGGCTTTGTTTGTTTGGTACGTTTACTTCCTTTGGCAGTTCAAGCTGTATCTGGTCGTTCTTATGAAGAAGATTCAGTTTGTAATTATTGAATTCCACTTCCACAAATATTGCACTCAAAACAAGTCTTTTTGTAAAGTGAGAAAGACGTCTATCTTTAAACATATTTAATACATGATTTATATTATATTAATTAATAAAGTGAGAGAATTAATCAATATTAAATATAACTTTTACTATGTATGACTTTATAAAGAGCCTCTTATAGTAAGAAACGTTAGGTTCATCTCCACTGCAAACGTGCACAACTCAACAATAATTTACATGTGATTAGTGACTGCCCCAAACTTGCAAGAAACAATCATTTTCATTGAGAACATTAAATCTTGTGTTATTTAGGGAGAAAACTGCCCCCACCTATTGAATCCACAAACTATACTTATGGAGAAAGAGGTTTATTAAGTTGAGATTATAAGCCTATAACAAAGTTTCGGAATTAAACAAAGACTTATGTACACCTGTAATCTGAACAAGACTACAAGCTCAAAAAATTTCATGTACTGATGCAGTTTATTTATAACAACTTGTTAGCAAATGGGTCAATAATATCAAATTAAGTTCCGAACCCTTCAACAGAGCACAACAGCATCTAACATCTTTTGCAATGAGCTACCATTTCATCCAGAAAATCCAGATATAATAAAATTATGCAGTGTCATGCACAGATCTTGTTCTTATAGGCAAAAGATTTTTCAAATATAAAAAGAAATTGAATTCTAAAGATGCTCAATCAACTAAACTAAACTAATAGTGCTTGCAAGGTTGAGTAGAAGCAACCCTTACTGAAATATCTTTTAATTTCCTCAATCAAGCAAATCTGAAGCAGGATTCTTCCTGAAAGCATCAACTTGAACCAACATATTTGCTAAACCTCTGTTAGGAAATATGTTATCGGCTTTCATCCTGTCCCTAATTCCATATGCCGGAAGCTTGGCATTTATATAGGCCTGTACTAGAACTTGGTATTGCCTAAGACGGTACGTGTAGCCAGCTTGTTTCATTTTGTGCAAAATCTTCTCTGTATTATGGACGTCACCCCTCTTAGCATACTGCTCCATAATAGCAAGATAAGAAGACATTAATGGTTTCACCTGGTTCAGCATGACTGCTTTCTGCAGAACAGTGTCTGCCTTCTCCACTTCCCCTGCTTGGATGTAAAGTTTCACTAGGTCGTCCCACGTATACGGACCTATTCGGCACCCGCTGTCTGCCATTCGCTTAATGAGATCCTTGCCCTTTGCTACCATCTTATTATTTGCATAAACCTTCAGCATGACTGAGCAGTTCTTGGAATTAAGCTTCCATCTCCCTGACAACATCTCGAAAATAGCTTCTGCTTCATTAACTTTCTTCAACTTTCCAAAAGCTTCAATTGCAGCCAGACCCTGATCAATCCTAAGGTTGGCCCGACAGACCTCCCAAATTCTTACCACTTCATCTGCCTTACCCAGGTTTGCATATAAAGGAAGCAAATATCGACCAACCCAAGAATTCTCTTTCAGGTTTTCACCTTCCATTTCCTTCAATACATCTTCCGCTTTTTCTTTAAGCCCGGCGGATATGTAATGCCCAACCAATACTGCCTTTGTTCGGATGTCTGGCTCAACCCCTTCAGCTTTCATTGTCTCAACAATTAAATCCATGCCAGCAATATCATTGGACTGGCCCTTTGCGTCTAATAATATTTTATAAGTAAAAGGAGAAGGTTTGACATTTTCATTTTCCATCATCAACAATACATCGGCTATTTTTTTCTTGTCATGCCTCTTATACAGAAGAAGCAACTGGTTCCAAGTAAATGATGTAAGAGGGAATTTCAACTCCTTCATCTTGTTGAAAGTTGCCTCTGCTTTATTCTTGTTGTTCTGAGCAACACAATTTGCTAAAAAGGTTTGATATACTGTCTCCCCTTTAAAAGATTCTGGAATAGTCTCAATGTACATCTCTGCTTCATGTAGCCCACGTAATTTAGCAATCAAATCAACACGAGTAGCATGATCTCTCTCAGAAACTTCAAGTTGACTTTTTGACACTATCCACTCCGAGAGCTACACAGAACCAACCATAAAAAAAAATAATAGATGAACTGTAAGACGAACCTCATCTAAAACTGAAAAGTAAAAAAGAAAAGTATATACAACTAGCTACAAATCAGTAAAATAAACACACATAAAAAGTCAAAGTCAACATGTGAACATAATTACAGCAAATAACTGATGAAAAGATGCCCATAACTTCCAACAGCAGAAATATTTTCCCACAATCAGGTGCATTTACAGCATATCAACAAGATATGAATGTTCCACTGCTGCAGCCATAACTACATAGTCTAAATAATATAATTTGGCAGAATGTTAGCAGTAGTAATGTTTGGGTCAAAGGAACAGAAAAGAACAGAAATAGCTCAAAGGAATTTAATTTACCAGTACAATACTTTTAATGTTATGTTCTACTTATGGGGAGGAGAACATAATATTTTGATCCAATTACCTGCAAAGCTTTTGAATACATTTTGCACCTCCGAAGAATACCCATCGCCAGTGAGATTTCTTGTCTGCTTAGTTCTTTCCCATCTTCAACCCACTTATCCATAAGCACATCAACAGAAGTACTTGGAGAACTAGAGATCAACTTAAAAATTTCTGACTGAGCTCGTCCACGTCCTTTTTTCTCACTTGGTTCAACCTCAGTGTCTGAAAACTCCAACTCGTTGAGTGGTCCCTCACCATCATCAATTTCATTGGATTCATCTTTATCAAATTCAGAAGCAGCAGCTGGTGTCTCAAGCTCAGAAAATCCATCCTCCGAATCATCCTGATCTTTCGTGCTACTGGTATCAGCTTGAGAAGAAAGTTCGCGTCTACTCATGGTGAATTTCAGGGAGGCATTCGCGGAATGGTAAAACATATTTGACAACAAAAAATGACCGTATGCCATTCTGGAAGACTCCAACATACCAGAATCATCTTCTGCCCAAGTAGCCGACATTGATTTGAAGCAAGAAGCTCTCACATTAAATCCTCGACTCCTAAAAAATATACTTGGGAATAAACAATCAGCCCAGAACCCTCACTAGTATTACAGTTATATGAACAAATGTAAAGCATGAAATGGAGAAACAAAAATTTGGGAGAACTACTGTTTTGATCTTTAATGTTTGGGTCAAATCCTAAATTAATCGCTAACGTTTCAATCATTTTATTTTAATTCCAAAATGTTTCAAACAGGATCAATATTATCCCATCGATCAATCTGAGTAAAAATTAGTGAACACTTAGCTGAGAGAGTAGCGTGGACGTGAACTCTCCAACCTCGCAATCAAGCTAAACATTTCTGTTGCAAGAATAATGTACTATAAAAAAAAAAAAAAACTATAAAATTAAAGTTACAAATCTCTTTTTTTCCAACAAACTTATATCTACCATTATTCATAGTTTTTTATTTTACTTTTTCTCATACAAA